>VUQJ01030050.1:0-16940 GCA_015108635.1 Andinoacara biseriatus
TAGATGGGGTGGGTGTGGGGGGGGGTGGGGGGGGGGGGGGTGCATTTCACAGCCCAAAACACACACAGCTCTGGAGCTCTTTGTGCACCAATTAAAATGCATCAAGTGCAAATCACCTGCTGGTTTACTGTTTGAGCTCGGGGACCAGGGGTCTGGTGTCCTCCGCTGTGCCCGGAATTGGAATTGGGCCTGATTAGTCTCGCATCAACGACTCTTTGGGCGAATCCATTCAGTGCGGAGGAGGGGAGGAGGGGGAGGTCGGGGGAGGGGGGAGGAGATGCTGTGAGGCTGAAAAAGTGCTTCACATATAAATCTGTCAGGGCCCCGGCTCAGTGTTTGGGGGGCACATGATTTAGACGGTCGGGGCTGATGGAGCTTGAAAGCTGCTTTTTTTGTTTCCTTTAGGAAAAACATTATAATAGTTTTTATGTTTTGAGAGGTTTGAATGTGTTTGTTGTTCCTCTTTTTGTTTCCTTTTAACTCATAAAGATCAAGGCTCTGCTGTGAAATGGCTGCATAAAAACATGTAAATTTGCCAACAGCTACAAAACATCTAAAATCATGAGGAAAAAAATCGCTGTGTCGCTGAACCAGAGCAAAACCTGTCAATGATTTTTAATCTGCTCTCAAAGCTGCAGCAACAAACCACTTTAACCTCCTTCTAACCAAAACTTTCAGTTTAATTAGAGTGAAATAAAAAGAAATGTAATTTAACCCTAGCACAACATATATGTTTATTAGCTTATTTGACAAGTTACAGTTAGGGATGTATCGATCCCACATTTCGATCCTTCAAACTCAGAACGTCGGATCGGGTTTCGTGAAGATGGGTCGATCGGTTCGGTTCTATGTTCCGTGTTCTTTTGTTCTGTCACTAAGTCAGCGGCTGAGAACACAGCATCAATGTTTGTAAACGAAGCATCAGCGGAAGCATCCATCCTCGTGGTGCAGTAGTTGCCTTTGCTGAGCGCCTCACAGCTTTTGTTGTCGTGTTTGACACTGAAGATGTCCGCAGTGATTTGAGACTCAGCATGTTCCTTCACTTTCACCCAAAAACACCATGTTTCCACGAACTGCTGCCAGAAGGCTTTTCTTTTTAGGCCAGCTCTGAGGTTCGAACAATTCCAGTGAATTACACACCTCAGTCATAAATAAGTCGCAGTAAACTCAGTGAACTTTCCTAAAATTGTAAACGGGGCGGTAACGATAGAGCAGAATCTCCGATTCTAATCACACACATTTCTACGGCTGAATCTCATTTCAATAATTTTCTGATCACTTTGTCATCATTGAGGCTTCTCTCGTGTGAGCAGCAGCTGTCCCTGAAATGTTGTGCTTCATGCCTTCTGCAGTAAACGTGTCGTTTAATTTTAAGAACACATTCAGAATCATTGGTGCCTTATAGTGACTCCGTGATGGAGAATGAAATGCATTGAGAGCTTCTGTCCCAGGGAACCCCGGGTCGCTCATTCGATGTGAACATTTTCACTCGTGGAGCTGACTGAACATGTAGCACACAGCAGGAAACGGGCCGCTTCAAACATCTTCTCATTACCGAGCACGCTGTGGTGCGGTTCAGGCCAAAGTAGAGCGAGCTCCATCAGGTGATGGCAGCGCAGGCATGACGGAGCTGAAGGTTTAAATGTGCGCGTCTGAAAACAACAATTCATCCTAAGATATTGGCTCAGAGAAGTGGCGAACATGCAGATACTAGACAATGAAGTTCACAGCGTTAAAGTGACACTTCACGTAATGCAGAGATTTCCCAGAGGAGGCAAAGAGCTGACGGTGTGTGGTAGATGCTGAGGACAGGTGTTAACAGTGATGATCACACTCTAACACCTGGGAGTGCAGATTAAATCCTGCTGTTAGATGAGTGTCAGGTGTGCCGGTAAAGGATGTGACAGCAACGCCCTGAAAATTCCTGCTTTTGGATTCTGTAACGTAACGTAATTTACAAAACGAGCATCGTGTTTAATTCAGAAAAACTTTGCAGACAGAGGAGTCGCCCCCTGCTGGTCATTTACTCCATCTTTTATACAGTGCGTATTAGTTCCAGTGTTAGCGTTAGGACTGTTTTCATTATAATATGGTTATTTGCTAGAAGAGTGCAATAATTACTGTGTTTCATGTGACGCCAACAGTGTGTAAGCAGATGTTTTTTCCTGGTATTTTGTTGAGACCCGAGCGTTTGAGGAGAAGCCTCCACACTGAGCCGGATCCTGCTAAATTAAAAGCTCCTCCTGTCTGACTCTGATTGATGGTGCTGAAGATGCGGGTGGAGCTCGATGAGCCTCCTCTCTCTGCTTCTCCAGACTTCCGTCTTTTTGCGGTTTGCGTCTCGCTGCTCGTTTATGGCAGGAACTCGGCTTCCTCACTGAGGTTTTTGTCTAGCGGCGGCTCGCTGACCGCAGCCGGAGGGTGTTTCTATCTCCAGCATCTCACAGCTAAATCTCTCTTTTGTCTTCAAGGGGAGACAAAGCGATGCCTCAGACTGAGGCTCCCATCGCGCTGTTTCTGAATCAATAGCGGGGTGAGAAATTTTCCATCTCCGCCGCACCGTTAACACGCCAACTGTGAGATTTATGTGATTGGTTGGGTTAGGTGAGGATGAGGTTAGACACCGCGAGGCAGAAAGGAAGACAGATCCTGACAGACGGTTAAAGAGGGAAAACAACAAAGGATAAAACCAACATGAGAGCTCAAAATTGAAAATGCAAATTCAGGACGAAGCAGGAAAGCGAGACGGGCCTCTGTTTGTTTGTGACAGCCGCTTTAAACCATCCAGTTCAATAATTAAGGCTTCTAAATGTATTGTTCCTGTCATTGTGAGGCTCAGTGACTCTTTGTTCCCTCTTGAGGAAGCAGTGGGAGGTTGTGACAGATTTTGGGTCGGTTGTGAGGTCGTGGCGAGCTGACAGCGGCGTGCACGAGGTTCATGAGCAGTCCTAACATGCAGGGAGGTCGTAAACAGTCTGTGAGAAAGGCCGGAGGAGCACAAAGGGCTCCTCTCAGGCTCTGCTTGGCGCTGCCTGCAGACGCTCTGAAGAGGTTTCCACAGCAAAAGCAGCAAAAATCTCTCAGACAGATCTGAGCAGCAGCAGCAGAGGAAGGATTCAGACGCCTTACTCAAGGAAAAGCAATGATTAGCATGCAAATACGAGCAAAACTGAGACTTCTGTCAGGCTGTTTTTATACTGCTGGAACTCTTTGTAAGGTTTTTCTTCATGTCTGGTTAAGATGTAGAAAATAAAGGCGGATTTTTGAGTGGATCACTGAAGGAGGCGTTCAGCATCACCGTCACTGAGTTTAAAGAAGGTTTTTCTTCTAAACTTCAGTCACTCATTGTCCTGATGTCCTCGTGTGTGGTCTCCAGTCACAGAGACCAGTGCAGGGCAGGGGATGGGGTTAAAGTTCACCCAACCCAAACGCTAACAATAACACAACAGGCAGCAGAGGTGCGAGCGCGACGTCACAACTGTGAGCCTCGATATGCAGCCTTGAAGCTGCAGCCAGGAAAAGTATATCTAATCTAATGATGATCATTATTTACGGCATTGATAGGACTCGTGTTGGTGGGTCAGCGTCATCCGTCCATCGAGATGCACAAATGTCTAAAATAATCAGTCTCCACCCCCGTGTATGACAAATGTTTGCGCTAGCAAGCTGCCCTGTAGCCCACGTCAGGTAGGCTAGCTGTGTGCTGCTAACGCTTCACGAGCTCATCAAGTCAATAATTAAGTTAATCATTGTTCCTGTTTTTAATCTTTTTATTTGATATTAATGAGACCAAATCTGCGTTCTTTGGTCTTCCAGATCCTCTGCAGGTAAATGCAGAGAATCATCAAACACTTCATCGGCAGCAGCTGTTTAGATACAAACTGAAAATATATAAAACACTTTGCTGCAGTTTGGAAAGTATAATATTTCTTCTTTGCAAAGCTCGACTGGTTTGAGGCAAAGTGGCTCTTTATACCCTCCTGATGTAAAAGCCACCGTCTAAGAAAAATCCAGCGTACAGTAAGCTGAGCTCGCTGCAGCGTAAATTCACCGGCCGACATCGTATTGAGACAAATTACACTGTATGAAGTTATAGGGCGGTAATTATGCAAATTACACAGTGGTTTACGGGGGTGGAGGAAGTTGAAGAGGCTGACACATGAGCTAATTCACAGCCGGCGGCGAGGTGACGAGGAGGATGTTGGTGACTGTGATGAAGCTTCGAGGGCTTGGATGCAGCTGCAGCACGAGGATGGGAACATCTGGAGGAGGAGGAGAGACGGCCAGAACAAAGCAGCTAAAGACAGAAAGTGATATCAGCAAAGGACTGTTTGGAAATTCAAAGCAATAATGAATTATTGCACTTTTCTTTATGTCAGTGTAATTAAAGTATCTGCTACCTCGTTTTGCTGTCGGGCTCTGAGTTTGAGTTTGTTGTTCATTCTTCTATTTCTTAAGTTCTTGTTGTGTTTATTTATTTGTGCCTTTGTCCTGCTGATTTTCACTTCCTGTCTTATTTTGGTTTGCTTTTCGTTGTGTGCGCTCTTCCTCGGCTTTGACTTTATTCTCACGGCCTGCTGAAAGAGGCCATCAGGGAATACATTTCCATGGAAGGGTGTAGATGGTCTGCAACAATGTAGGTGCTACGAGTCAAAGTAACACATGGATGCAGGACCTGAGGTTTCCCAGCAGAACATTTTGCATCCATGTGATGTAAAAGAAACCAGGCCATCTTCTCCCTTTGCTCTGTGGTGCAGTTCTGATGCTCACGTGTCCGTTGTTGGAGCTTTCAGAGGTTGACGGGAGTCAGCGTGGACACCCTGACTGCTCTGTGTCTGTGCAGCCTCATACACAACAAACAGAACCAGCATTCGTTTTTCAGCAATTTGAGCTGCAGTAGTTTGTCTGTTGGATCGGACCACACGGGCCAGCCTTCGCTCCCCACGTGCATCGTGACCCTGCCGCGGTTTCACTTTTGATCGATACTGACCGCTGCAGGCCGGGAGCAGCTGCAGTGTTGGAGATGCTCTGACCTAGTCGTCACAGTTTGGTCCTCTTCAAACTCGCTCAGATTCTTCCTGCTTCTAACTCAAAACTGTTGACCTGCTCCCAGATAAATCCCACCTACTGATGAAGAGAGAAGTGTTATTAGTCTCAGCCTTCATCGGTCATAAAGTTATACCCGATGGGTGTATGTGCGCATGTCTGCTACAGAGTGCTGGTGTTCACGAGAGGTTTTTGTAATGGGTCGAATCACCATGTGGGAGAGGTGGCTGCTCCAAACCAGTTCGTAGCATATCAAAGGTCTGCTCGCTTTTTGTCTGCAAAAAAACAAATAAAAACAAAGAGATTTTGGTTTTAGATGTGACGGCGTGGGTGTAAAATGGATTTGGTTGCCCTGTTTTAAAAGAGCTTATTGTTTTTGTTTCAAAGTGTCGCCCGGCTACATTAACAGCACCAGCGATGTCTGCTTTGTTTGACCTGCCAGCAGTGCCAGATTGGGCTTTTTCTGCCCTGTTGGGTCGGCTGCCGTTAAACCGTTAGAGCCAGATTTCTGCAGTTTGTGCCAAAAGTTGGTCAGTCCTCACACACACACATCAGATGCCCTACCTCCACCCCAAACCCCCAAAACATGCTGCTGTTACTGTAGAAGTTACCTGATTATTAAATTAATCACAATTAAGTGATAACTGTTATTACGGCCGTCAGAAGCTCCATCAGGCCGACCGACTCTCGGTCTCCGCTCGCTGTTTAGTCTTTAAAGCCTGAATCGTTTTTCTTGTATTAATACCACAAGTCTTACAATAAACCACACAAATTACAGCCAATGAGACCAATACTGAACCGTGGGTGTCATCCACCATTACGCTAAGCTGATAACTGTAACACAGAGGCACATGTTAGCATGCTCTGTGCTTCATCCTCCCTGTTAACAGGTTTGTGCTCAGTTTGCTGTTCAGTCATAAACGCTGCATGCAGCAAATGTACCACAGAAACAAAAGTATACTTCTGACAGTCTCGTTTCACAGGCAGTTAGTGGATCTAAGCTCAGTGATGGAGTGATAATGAGTGTCTGTGTGATTCAGACTCATGGACGCTGCAGATTTTCCAGGACACCAGCCTGAAACTGTTGCAGGGCGTCCTGTAATGCCAGTGAAGCTGTTAAATGTGATTAACGGGCCTTTTTAGCTCTCCGTGAGTATCTATCTGTCAGCCTTTTGGAGTGCTCTTCTTTCCTAAATGTGTGTTTGGCGGCGGCGATGGGGGGAAGCGGCTGCAGGATTTTCTGGCCCGTTTGGATTTCTGTCCTCGGTGAAACCACCTCTGAGCTTGACAACAGAGAACAAAATGGACAGATGGATAAAAGCTGCCAGCAAACGCACAAAATGAAAGCGCCTGCGGTTCTTCCTCTCTATCGGCCTTGGCCTCTTCTTTTTGTGTGTGTGTTTTGTGTTGTCGACCTGAGTGCTTCAGTCTCGTGTGGCGGGCTGAGAGTTTTGGGGGAGGGGAGGCGGTTTGTGTGGAAGTGTTTGGAGATCCTCTGCAGCAGCTCGAGCAGTAAGGAGAGCCGGAGAGGGGAGGCTTCGGTGGACTGATGGACGAGTAGAAAACAGATTACTGTCAGGGTCACAGCCAAAGGTGATTGGGAGGAAAATTACCTCGAGCTGCTGGCTGCAGCTCACACCACACTTCTCTTATTGTATTAGTCAGGAACTGATAACATTTTTATATTTTCTGGTCTGAAATTCTCTGTTTTGAATTAGTAAATCCATAAAAATTGGATTAGTATATATAATATATTCTTGCAGCGCCCCCTGCAGGGAGGGCTGCTTAAAAATCGAATTCTTTCTAATGACCACCAGGGAGCAACTCTTCGGCTCAAAGAAGCCTGATTATGTAGAAACAAAAGTGGTTTTATTTTTACCCAATAAACAGACCTAAACTAAGTGAATGCTAATATTTGATGATTTGTGTTGTCTGATCTTGCATTTAGAGCCAAAAATGGGCGGGGCTTCTGCCTATGTGATGTCTGTATTAGGGATATCCCCTCTCTGACATCATTAAGATGCAAGAGTAGAAAAAAAGATGACCTGAGTATTTAGAGCAGTCTGAAGCCTGAGCTCCTGACTCACAGGGATTATTTATACATACACGGACTTCATTATTGGATGTATGAGCATCGGCCACTGTAACTGAGCAGATCGGGTCCGCGTTAATTTTGGAAGCTCTTTTGTAATTTGTGGGCATTTTGTATATTTCTGTGTTTCATTTTGCTCTCTTGTTAACAACATGTTAGCAGTCCACTGCTCTCAGTAACAATGCTAACATGCTGAGCCCTAGCAGCTGAACTGTGTCCACCATGTTTTGTTTTGTTTTTTAGCATGTTAGCACTTGTTCAGTAACCACTGTACAGACAAAGAAATTAACCTTGATGGAAGCAGTCCTGGGTTCGAATCCACCATGGAGTCAGTGGTGTTAGCGTGAGTGGTTGTCTGTCTCTCTGCGTTAGCCTTGCAACAGACTGATGATCTGTCCAGGGTGGACCCTGCCTCTTGCCCCACGGCAGCTGAGATAGGCTCCATCCTACCCCCCGCATCCTGTAGGTGGATGGATGGATGTTTGGTATTAGTGCTAATTTGTCTTACAGGGACTTGTCATTAGTCCCCAAAATGAAGCCCGTTACATAGGTCCCCATAAGATAAGGAATAGGAGGACACACACACACACACACACACACACACACACGGTGTCTTTATATCTTTCTAATGAGTCTCAAATGTCAGCCTGATTACAGTTTAGATAATAGGTGCCAAGCATCAAGTCATGATTCTCCCACTCTCTCTGTTACACACACACACACACACACACACACACACACACACACACAGAGGGAGCATGTATCTTCCAGACTGAAGAGCCTGAGGTCAGTCAGCCTCAGAATTTTTTTCAGCACCTAAACTCTTTCATCCTCCCCCTCTTCCTCCTCCTCTCCTCCTCCTCCTCTTCCTCTGTCTGTTGGATATTAGAAGCTGTCTTTACTTTCCTCCCTGCTCCTCGTTCCTTTCTCTGAAGCTCAGCTCTGACTCGACCTTCAGCATCTAAAATCATTTTTCTTGTCTTTTCATCGTCTCCAACTGTCCTTAATTTTAATTATGTAAGCAGATGAGGACCACATTAAAGCACATTTAGCTCAGTCTGAAGAGATGCAGCCCTCTCATTTATATAAATGAAGACAATCTGTCGAAGCACGAGCTCTCCAGAAAGGCAGTGAAATACTTTACAGACCTCTAAATCTTTTATTCTGATAATCCAGCTGGATTTCCTGGTGTGTAGTTCTTTTCACGGGTGCCCGCTTTCATAGAACCGAGTGAAGTGACCCAAACTGTAATGTGGCGAAACCACAGAAGGCAACGAGCTCTCTCTTTATTCTCCTGGGTGATGACATCACTGACCTTCAGAAAAGGTTGGACACTTTACATTATTGACTCTACAGCAGGAGCAGGCTGGAAACATCAGTCCTTTTGCCTCCCTTTAAATGAATAAATACAGCTTTAGGCTTTACTCTGCTGCCCGAACGTCATCCCAAACACAGGTGAGTCGATTTGGTGCGTCACTCAAACCAAACAGTGAAACCAAAGTTAAATAACTCGAATACACCCAAAAGTATTTGTCCAGCCTCTGGGCGTCTCGTCTCTGGTGGAAGTGTCGAGCCGCTCTGCAGCGAACATGAAGCAGAAAATAGGCTCGACTGGCTGCTGCTGGTAATCATCCATCATCATCCATCAGTGGTTACATTTATATCATTTTAATAACATTAGTAACATTCAAGCTGCATTATAGTGTTATATAAACATTATAAGTATTTATATATCATATAAATGTGAAATATCAGTACAGATACACACTTTGAGCTGAAGTAACCTAAATCGGACTTTATTGTGGCTTTTGTGTGTTTAAAAAAAGAAAAAAATCTTGCCACTGCTGTGGTAAAATTGATGGTTGCCATCGCCTGTAAAAAAAAAAAGAGCACATAATAGCTTTCAAACCTTCACATTTGAGCCAGATGTGCGCCTGCAGGTCCTGCTGTCGGCTCTTTGTGCGGCGAAGTCAAATTGGCTGAAAAGTGCTCCCCGTCGTGCAGCTTTTACTGCACATAATGTGCGCCTGTATAATGGAACTGTAAGTCAGGCAAAACAGAAATAAAATACAGCCTGAATTATGGCTGAAAGTACTTTCCATCTGCAAATAGGTTTTCCATTAACTGTAACAACAAAAATATTGAGAGCAGTGAATCAGCGCGGAGCATCAGCAGCTTTAAGGACATCGCTCTTCATTCCTCGCTGCAGTTTTTCCGAGTGAACTGTTTCAACATGAAGCTTTGAAAGGACTAAATGGATTTGGGAGAACGTCTTAAATGAAAGTAAAGTGAAAAGGAGCCATTTGACCGAGACTTCTGTGAATGAAATATGTGCTGAAATGTGTAATTAAAGAGGAGGACACAAGCAGGATTGTTGTTTGCGTTATTAAATAAACTGATTTCTGATGACCGGCATCATTAGGTTCATGAATGAACCAGCATCGCCCTCAGAGAAGCTTTTCATAAAGACTAAAAACAGAACGAAAGCATCGTCAGGCGGAGGTGGCGGGAAGCAGCCGAGCGCTAACGCGGCAGGTGAGTCCGGCTGGAGGCGGAGCTCCGGGCCGCAGAGTAAATAATGAGTCGGTCCTTCAGGCTCGTTTAGCGCCTCAGACTGAAGCCTGTTACAGCTGCTTCACGCCGCTGCAGGTCACCATGCAGACGAGAAGGCGGAGGCGGCTTTAAAAGGAGGCCTCAGGACTCCTGCAGAAGTTCCCTCGATTCAGCTTGATGATGAAACACCTGAAGGAGGCGCAGCGTACCTCCAACAGGAGGTTATTCCTTGGCTGCTGATTTTACTGCTTAAATGAAAGTAGATGAGTCAGGATGACGAGGGTCAGGTTTTCTGTTCTGGGACAGAGAGCTGTGAGAAGACCAGCCCACAACATCAGCTTTTATTAAACAGAAGAACTGTGGAGCCAAAACATGGACGGAGACATCTTCTAGCTCGCTTCAGAGATCAGGAAGACATTTTTATTATCAGTCATATCAGAGTCACAGGGACTAAAACATTCTTCATGCCAGAGCTACAAAAATCTCCACACAGCTTTGGGAGATTTTTCCGGTCTGTGATTCCCAGCAGCCACGGCTAAAGCGCTGCTCCCTCTCTGACATTTACCCGTTAGCTGGTAGGAGGATGTTTGCTGAGCCATCAGCTGATGCTGGCACCGAGATCAGCTGATCTGCCAGGATTATGATTGAGCGTTCCTGCGTGCTAACACGCTCAATGAATGCAGCCTCTGTTCTCGGAGACTGAAGCCGACTTCTCTGCAGGAACCAGCCTGACATCACACGGGCTCCTTTTTTCCTGGCTGAATAAAAAAAAAATCCAGATTTTTCCAGAATGCACGAAAAATCAGTGGCAGCATCTTTGTGAAAACTCCTTTTCAGGCGTGATGTTGCTAACAAGCAACCTGCCGCCGGCGACCCGGCCTGTTGGAGAGGCTTCCCTGGAGGTCAATTACTTCCCGCTCCGTCTCCGCGTCAGACTCCAGAAAGAAGCTAAAAGGAGTTTTGGTGTCGTTCCGATCTGCTCGACGTGAATAAAACATCAAAGCTGTTATCTTCGCGCCGCACTCGCTGCTTCCCAGGTGAAGATTAGTCTGCAGCAGCCGCGGCTGATGAGGCCAAACGAGCGTCTGCCGGCCCTCCAGGCCTCCGCACTCAGACGCCCCCCAGGAAATAAAAACACGGGACTGGACAAATTAGATACAGTTACAGTTTCCACACATCAGATCACTGAGTGCTCAGTGCTTCAGTCCAGCAGATAATACTGTGATGGTGTCAATATTCACCTTCAGCACAGGTGGGATTTCAGATCTTCCACGGAAGCTCTACGATTTTCGCCAAACCCACTTTTTTTTTTTTAAATTCCATCTGTATCTGTAAGAAAAGTCACATGACTGCCCCAAACAGCTCCAATAACCTCGTCCTCCATTTATGATTGTTGCTGAGTTTATGAGAGAAAATCAGTTCATGCTGTTCTGACAATATCTGCAGATTCTCTTTGCTAAAAGTCTTTTTTCACTGAAAGGCGGCGACACAGAAAAAATTAACAAACACTGGATTTATATATTAAAGTTAAAGACGGCATCTTTGTGTCACCAACAGCGATAAAGGAGGAGGAGGAGGAGGCTGTCAGGGGTTCATGTTTTATTCAAACAGCAGAAGAAGAACACACAAAAGCTCTTCATCCAGCTGCTGCGGTCAGGAGGGTTCTCAGAGCTCGAGGAACAACCAGGAGCAGTTAGTCCTCATCAGAGCTCAGATCCATCATCACCTTTCGACACGCTCGGCGCTCCCGCACACTTCCTGTTTGGATCCATGAAACCGTGGCAGCAGTTCAGCAGCTCCTCCTTTTATTTGGCAGTAAAGACTCTCGTAGCCTGCATCAACCTGTGTTTTTGGTGCCATATTTGTGCAGAGATTTGTAGCCTGCACGACGTCCACCGTGGCTCAAACGTTCTCGGTCGCTTTACATAAAAATGTAACTGTTCTGAAAGCACCTTAATTTGTATGTACTGTAATATAAAATGTGTGAAACAATGATTATTGTGGTAATTATTGATTGTCAGAGGTCCAGAGGCAGCCGTCAGTCCAGCGTTCAGTTCAGTTCAGTTCAGCGTCCAGCTGAAGGGTCACTGCTGCTTTTTAAACGCTTTCAAACTTTTTTGCAATGAGAAAAAATAATCAGGGATTGAGTGAAGAGCTGTCTGGCCATTAAAGTCATAAAAATTAACACATCATTTCAATCTAACATTTCAGGGTTAAAATGACGCCATTAAATCCTGCAGTTCCTCCAACGGCCACCAGGGACTCGCGCGTGGAAATGTCTAAATTTAAACGTTAAATAAAACGTTTACAAACAAAAACTTTTTTGGTCTCCATGGATGACTGACGACTGTGGGGCCTCTAGTGGTTGTTGGAGGAACTGCAGCATCTGTGTTAGCTTATTTTTTAGGTTTTTTTTAGGCTTCGGTTTCACAGTTTTTCCTTCAGTACTCGGACTTTATTTTGAAGGGTCGGTCTCACATGCTTCCTCGTGACTTCAGTAAAGCTGAATATTTTGTCACACTGCTGGGAAATGTAGGCAAAAACATCAGGACTCATGAGCGGTTTGAGGCGTGAACGATCACAAACTGTTATTTTTTATCCATTTTGCCTGTAACTGCACAGAGAACTGGAACATTCGGGTCTCTGAGCGTGATGGGGGGGGTTGAAGTCCCATCATGCATCACTGATGTTTGTACTTTACATGAATGTCACGCCGCCTCCCTCTCCTGTTTCTCGTCTCTGCTGAGGATAAATTCTCCGCTTTTAGCAAACCAAATCAATACGCTACAGCAGTCCTTGAGAAGGTTTCACTTCTCTATAAAATGAACCTCACTCTGGAGATATCAGTGTGTGTGTGTGTGTGTGTGTGTGTGTGTGTGCGCGCCCTGCAACATGAATGCTTTTGTCAGAACTTTTCAGAGGATGTCAAACTTCCAAGGTCTTTGAAATGATCCTTTGTCAGGAGAAGAAAAGCAGGATAAAAGTTTTCCTGATGAAGCTGTTAAGGACACTCTCGTTGTCTCATGTGCTTTTCACATCTTGAATACACAATGAAAACAAAGCATTAGGATGTGAACAACACTGCTTATCTCCATAGCAAAGGCGGTGAGGTCTGGATGTGTGAGGGTGGAGAGGTGTCAGGGCTGAAGCTCATCCCGGTGATCCCGGGACCGAGAGCTGTTTGCGAGCAGCTGCAGGCGAGCTGGAAGGAACCTGCTGATGTCTGAAAATCTTCTGCTGCCCACCCAAACCTTTAATCACTACTCTCATCTTCACACAAGCATCAAATTACACAAAACACAAAATTCCTTTGTGTTTTCATTCATTCATTTTGATCGTCCACTGCTCCAGTTTAATATCTTTCCAACTAATGATGGAATATAAGATGAGCTCGGGATCAGAAATAAATCCCACAGTTTGTTTCATTAGTTCGTTTTCTTTTTAAAAATTTAAACCTTTCATAGTAATTTTAAACTCAACTGAAAGACCATCAAAAATATTTTTAAAGAGAAAAAATGATTTATTCTATACAATTAAATCATAGCTTTATCCTACCTGCAGTACCACCATGGCCCACCGGGGGAGCCTGTGGGAGTCAGTGCTGCTTTGAGCCTAATCGAGCCGATTTCTGAACAATAACGTTATCAAGCAGTGTTGGCATTAAGTAATCCGACCTTATTTACTCAAAACACTGCTTCACTGAGCTGTAACTGTTATTGTTGAATGTTTTCTCTTAATGCATCATATTTATTGTGTAGCAGCTGTGCTCCAAGGCTCCACCTCTGAGGAGACGCTCCTCGAGCTGCAGCGCAATCACTAAAACTGCAGAGCTGTGCATAGAAACCGTCCAGGACTCGGGGCCCTGCAGAGGTCAAAATCTTTGTCACAAATCCAGTTTCATTTATAAAAATTAAACCAACACTGAAGCGAGAAAACTGCAGTTCCTCTGATGGCCGCTTGGGGCTCTTTTCCACCGCGAGTCTGACCCCACAGACCTCCAACTTTACAGCCCCACCCCCATGTCTGATTACTCCCATTAGAACAGCAGCGCTGGGATGATTATTTCATAGATGTGACTCATCCATCAGGATAGTGGAGACATGGTCGTGCGTACAGATGTCCTGATGTAGGCAGCTGTAGGCGATCTCCACCTGCTGCCTTCAGCCTGTAGAATGGAGCCACTGACGTGGACCTGCTGACCATAAAACTCCATCCGTCCTCCACAGTTAACTGAAGTCAAGCTTGGGTCTGATTTCTGAACGGAACCGCAGGTGAAAGTTAGTTTGGGTCCTGTGGAGAGATTCACTGCAGAGCCACTGATGGAGTCTTTAACTGTAAATGTTGATCTCAGACAGGAGGAGACAGGATGGCGTGTCTGCGGTGAAAGGGTTAAACGGATGTGGAAGGAGCAGCAGACAGAAGATGAAGTATTGACGTCCTCCTCCTGGAGTCAGGGCCGCAGTGGAGGGCGGGTGTGTTGGGGGGTGTTAGATAACGAGCCGGAGGAAAGGCGGGGCGGCGCTGACGGTGGCTGGGTGGCCATGACGACCGGGCCGGGCTCGGGGGATTTGGGAGGTGGATGCGCCTCCGGGCGGCGGCTGCTGCCACGCTCCGTCAGCTTCTTTAGTTCTGCTGCGATCCAAAGGAGGGAATTATGTGCATTTCAAATCCCTGTTTCTGCTGTAAAATGCATGAGGCCGAGGAACCCGAACACAACACGGCCGCAAACAGGAGATATCAGCAGCAGAGGCAGATAACACGGCGCGGACACACAAACGCGTTTCGCAGCGCTGACGCCGGTTTGTGAATGCAGCGCAGCGCCTTCATTTGCATGTGTGTCTGTCTCCAGCTGGAGCCTGAAAGACTTCAGCTTGTCGCTCAGCATAATCCCAAATTGTCTGGGTATTAAACCTGCAAACAGCACACACACACACACACACACACACGCACACACACGCACACACACACAGCTGATCAGCAGCCTCGGCCTCCAGGCTGATGGTTGCGGCTGCTGCTTGGACCTAATTAGCCGCGGCTGGCCCGCGGACCTGTGCGGGGCTGCTGGAGCGGCTCTGTGGTCTTTTTCTTTCATGTGTCATAAAGACGCTGAGATGACAGCTGAGATCTGAGAGATCAATAAACGGAGCAAACTGGACCGTGATGGGACTCTGAGGTGGTTCATGATGCTTGACCCGAGGTTTGTTTTTGACTTCTTATTTACAATTTTGTAGCAACGAGTAGATTTTTCTGTAGTTTGTTATGTGGGGTTATTTTTTTGCTTTCCAAACACGCGCTGCCTGCAGAGTGCCCCCTGGTGGACAAACTATTGAACGCCAGCTCCCATCAGACGGTTGAAGGGTGTTTCTCTCGCCTCTTCTTTTTTAATCATATTTAACTTTTTAAAACGTTCCCGTGTCAAATGCAGCATCTGACGGTTGAATCTGACGTGTTTTGCTGGCTGACGGTGTGAAGCTCGTCTCCTTCCTGTAAGCAGCTGTTTGTGTGGGACCAGATCAGACTGATGTTGTGATGCATCTTGTTTCTGCAGGTCACACATTCAGCATCGCGATCAGTTTCTGCTCCTGCTTTGTTTTAAACTGTTTTGGGCGTCCTTGGATGAAAAACCTCCTAAAGTTCAAACATTATAAAATACATTTGAAAACTTTAAATGTGCACTTCGTACCTTTGCTGATGGCTTTAAAGACTCCGCTGTTGGTCTTATTTTCTTGCTCTTTGAATCTGAGGGTTACTTTTCTCAGTTGGGGGCTCACATCCCTCCGTCTCTCTCTCGGCTGCTGAGCTCCGTGGTCGGCTCTTACCGCGGCCAGCAGCGGCCATTTCTGGGACTGAGGGAGGTTTGCAAACAGTAATTACGGGTCATTACACGCTCCTCGAAGCCCGCTCAGCAGCATGTATGCGGCCACACAGGCGGGAATGTCAGGAATCTCAAAGGAGATGTGTGTTATTCAAGTTTGCAGCACATTTCTGAGCTGCAGGCCTGTTATTATCAGCCTGTGCGTGCGTGCGCGCGTGTGTGTGTGTGTGTGTGTGTGTTTGTGGCATCAGTAAACTTCCTCCAGTCTGCGCAGATCATAAATACGATCATAAATAAGTCGCCTTGTGACATTTCATTAACTGATCGTCCGTAAAACTTTAAATGGCAAAACTGATTCCGGATCAGCCACAAGTTTAAAATCAGCAGCAGGATTCAGAGGGACACGCGGACATTTCAGGAAGTGTTTGCTGTTTTGTGCAGAGATGATCATTTTAAAGTTGGCGTATTCTGCTCGTCTGTGATGCTGTGAGCCCAAAACACCGGCACAGGGATTTCCCTAATATGGTCATGTCCGGAGCAGAAGCCCCTCCCACTTGGAAAATAAGCTGAAAGTTAGACGGAAGTAGAAGGGGGCGGAGCCAAGACTGTTTCAGAGGAGGATGAACTCCAGTCTGAGACACAGGAGGATTATTCTGACCTGTGATTCATGCAAAGCTGCTGTGGGAATAAAAATATGAGGCTGGAAATTGTGCCCTAAATTATGATGATTTCTTTTTAATGAATCCACAAATCCAAAACAATAAAAGCAATAAATAAATCCAGATGTGCTGACTGCACCCTCAGAATTAGCTGGTGCCAGCAGAAGCTCCGCCAAGCTGCTGTTTAGATCCTGTGGGGCTTATTTGGAGCTAAGGGCTAATTATTGTGACCTCCCGCTGTGTGTTTATTGTTTGCACCATAAATTATTATATTTTCCATCTCTTTGATTTCTGACTCCATCGGCCAGTTGCTCAGGATGAGCTCTGGTACCGGAGCCAGTTTTTGGCCCAAGATGAGGCTTCATTCATCTCCGGAAAGCTGAGAAGTGTTTAGATCAGTTTATCCATGTAAATGAAAATCTTTTTTTTATATATATATTATAATTGTGGTTGCTGATTGTCTGAGATTTATTGAAAGAAACGTTTGCAGAAGGATCGATACTTCAAACAGCTCGTTGGAGTCAAACTTTGAGCCCTCGAGTTGATCCGGTGTGATCATGGTTTCAGTATTAATGAGGTTTAATGGTTTTAATGGTTAGATTATGGAACCAGTTCAGTTTTATTTATATATATTTACATATATACAGCACCAATAGCAGGTGGAAGCAGAGAAACTGGCCGTGAATCAGCTGTTTTCACCCTGAATCAAATGGGTCAGAGTCACGTGATGATGAAGCGGAGTCCCGTAAATGCAGGTGAGGAGTGAGCATTAATG
>VUQJ01030050.1:16960-33252 GCA_015108635.1 Andinoacara biseriatus
GAGTGAACATTAATGATCAATCCACGCAGCAGTCTCGGTCCCTCTGAGGAGAGATTTCTCAGCTCTGTGAGTCCATCTGTTATTTCCCCGGTGTAAACACTCACCTGTAGTCCAGGTGTCTGCTCGGGCAGATAAACAATCATCTCCGCCGTGTCCATATTCTCCCTGCAGCTCCGCTTCTGCTCTCGTTGTTCATAAACTCATAAACTTGTCTGGGCCGAGCGCGGCGAGGATGTCGGGATTTACCGGCGGCGCTCGCGGAGGTGCCGCAGGTGTGATTCGCGTTATTGATCCACCTGCCTGTCGTCTGCCTCCGTATTTAACCCGCCGCCTTTGTTTGTGTCTCTGCCGCAGATCTATCAGAGAAGAAGAGCGACCTGCGGGTCTGCGATGACTCCACCTGCCGATTCGGGGGCACCTGCAGAGACGACGGCGCTCAGCTCAAGTGCGTCTGCCAGTTCCAGGTAGATTCCATCGTTTTTCCCTTTCCTTGTTATCTTCCTGGAGATGAAACACGGAGTCAGCAGTGATAAAGTTAGAGATGCTCACAGCTTCCGGTGGATTTCCACATATTATGGCATATATATAGTGTTAATAAGGTAACATTATCAAATTAGCAGATATGATCCAAACGGCTCCTGATTGTCTCATAATCAGGTACAAATAGGAGAAATGTGGAAATTATATTTTTTTAGAAAAAACAAACAGTCTTGAAGCCGCCTTCATTTCTTTATATCTTGTAAGGAAAATGTGAAGAGATGCAGTGATTAACAGGACAAACATATTATTGGCTGCGATCTCCTTCAGCACCGCCTGAACGCTCAGCCGCCTGCTCCGTGTCGCAGCCTCCACCCTGTTCACAGGTGGATGCAGACACTGAACCAAAAATATCACATTTGCATCCATCAGACCTGCAGCCTCTGAGTTTGGGTCCAGTTCTGGTGTGATGGCCAGATGCATCTCTCAGCTCTGCTGCACACCAGCTTGATGCAATTTTATGTGTCAAACTCGTTTTTTGGTATTTTTCATGGATTCGACTAAAGAAATGAGAACAATTGCTGCGAGTAACAAAATGTTACTTGCTTGAATGGTTCAAAGGTCAGAGGTTAGGGTTCCTCTGAAAATAGTCAGTGAGCAGAAAATGGGTGGAAAAGTAGCCGATGTCCAAAGAAAAAGTTGGAGTTATTGCTCAAGACCTCTTTAAACAGAGAGTGTGCGGCTCCCTGGAAGCAAAATGTGAGGAATGAAGGGAGATTAAAAACCTTTTTATGCACTGACCCGGCTCAGAGGGCAGCAGCCATAAATGCTCCAATGTGAGTTTCACACAACAAACAAGCTGCAGTTTTCAGCTGCCTTCATTAAATCTTTTGGAAGGAGAATCACATTAAATGTGAAATTCCCAGAGTTTTTCCGGTACCTTTGGGCAAACTTCCAGAGGAAGTGTAACTGAGATGCATAATCCACGTCTTAGGAAGAGTCATCAGAGGATGAGTCTGTAGGCTGCCCCCCCTTTATGGAATCATCCAGCTAACAGAGCTAGCTAGCATTAGCTCCTTATCCACCTTCTACCTCCAGCAAAGCTAACACGGTGGCAGCATCACCCACCCTCAGTGATGTCATGTTCAGTGTGGATGGAGAGCAGCCGTCCTGACTGAGGACTCCTTCCTCTTTGTTAGCTTTAGGAGCTAAAATGAGGAAACAGTGAAGGAAACAGGAGCCGCCTGCAGCATGTTCCTCTGAGATGGAGCAAAAAGCTGAATTCCTCTCCCGTCTGCGACCTGCTGGATTCACTGCAGAATGAAAGCGGCCGCGGTGTGACGGGCGGATTCTGGACGCTGAATTCAGCTTCACTGCAATAACAGGACACACAGCGGCCGTTTGAAGCTGGCCGTCACGCTCCGTGAGCTGAAAGCAGAGCTCGCATTCATGTGTGCACAAAGAGCGAGCGAGCTGCAGGAGGTGATCAGAGGAGCTCCACAGCTGTCCGAGCGAGACGGCAGCTTTGAGGAGTGTTCGCAGGAGCAGCGACGGCCTGAATCATAACTGTGATTATAACAGGAGGAAGAGCCTGAGAGCCTTTCAGCGTGCGCTGCCTACATGATGAAAAGCCTGGCGCTTTGCAAACCCACCGCCCACCCTGACCACCTGCTGAGCATGATGCAGTTCCTGCCCCGAAGCACGCAATCCAGACAGCTGAATGAGAGTCTACACTGAAGCCCTGCCGTCACCCAAAAGTTGTGTGAAGTTGTGTAATATAATAAAGTATCCCAAAGAACAGCTGGAAGATGAGCCCGTATGAGGACGTAGGTCCAAGCGAGACCTTCTGACCTGTTTTTGAACAGCCACCCATTTAAAGTTGATCCAAAATGCAGTTTTTAAAGTTTTCTCTGGTAAACAATCAGAAACAGATGAAACGATCAGAGCTCGACTCCTTCCTCCACATCACACATGCAGTTTGTTTGGACTGAACTCCATGATGCTGACGCTCAAAGTCAGAGAAAAAATAAACCTGGACAAAAATTAGATTCTGATTTTAGACACTTTGTAAAATTGATTTGATTACAGTTTGTAACTGTTTCCTGTATGTCCTGTACTGTAGTTCTGTAGGTAACGAGCCTTAAAAAGTACCAACGCTGTTTGTTACCCACTCAGTCAGGTGGAAGCTGAATGACCCTTTAATTGCTTCTAAACAGGAACAGGAAGTTCATGTTGCTGACATGGAGGTAAAAACCTGATCGTTGTCCCTGTGCAACACAGCGAACGCAGCGCAGTGACGCGTCTGATCTCCTGCATGTGAGGAAATCTGTGGAAAATATCCTGTAAACATTCGGGCGCTCCAGGAAATAGTCAGACCCCTTCACCTTTTGGCACATTTCATGGTGGTGCAGAATAAATTTTCAACATGTAAAACTGTAACTTTGGACATCAATCTGCACTTAATATTAAAGAGTGCAGGCTTATAAAAATCTTTTATTATCCTGCCACTCGTCTGGATAAAAGGATGAAGTGTAATTTTAACTGGAAAGGTCGAGCATGGCGGATCCTTCTGATAGTGGCCGACTGTCATCTGCTTCCCATCTTCTGTTCCGCTGAGGCATGAAAAAAACTCACGCTGTGTTCCCGAGTGTGGAGGAACATGGGAACACCCGGCACAGCAGGGAGCGGGAACCACGTCATTGGAAACTCTGAGGATTTTATCAAAGCTAAACACCAACACGAGGCGTGTGGAAGTCGGTCCAGTTCTGATGATGTTTGCGGACAGACGGAGGCGCTCGTCTCTGTCGCCCCTCATAAACGTGTCTGCAGAGAGATTATTTATGGCCTCTGAAAGTTTCCATGACACCAAAGTCACCTGATCCAGATGTTTTCTATGATGCAGGCGCATGTGCTGTAAATGTGACTTTAATTTTGAAGGCAAACTTCAAAATAAAAGCTGTTTCCTGTCCTACATGTCTCAGACTGCTCTAAATACTCACTGACAGTTTTTTTTAAATCTGGGTGATGTCATAGAGAGCGGAAGCACCGCCCACTCGCTGTTTAATTCTTCTGTTTGTGAGGGGCAGCCAATCAGAACAAAGCTGGCCTAAAGCAGGAGGATAAACGGCGGCTGTGCACCGAGGGCCAATATGAGCTAAAGAGGGATTATTTAGAACTATTAATCATGCAAAGCTGCTCCACCAGAGTCCAAGAATAAAAGCAAGCAGCTGGAAATGAGCGGCATCACTTTTCCTTCAGTTTTCCCATTTCAAATATTCTTCCTGACAATGACTGTGAGTCTCCTTGTAGCATTTTCTTCCCTGTGAGAGTAAAGGGTGGCTGAGAGCTGGAGCAGGCCTTTAATGCCGATGAATAAATCTGACTCTGCGCCCCGAGTCAGCAGTTTTCAGCGGATTTATCTCCCGTGGAGCCTTGAAATAGCTTGAAACCATTAAAACTTTATGGTTTCTTTGCAGGTTTGTGTATGCGCGAACGTAAATCAGTCTAACGTGCGCATTTATATGTGTGTTACGTTTCATTGAGATGACAGAGATCCTCATTAAAGTTACTGTCTGATAGGAGCTGCTCCACCTGCCCGCCTGCAGGCAGGGCCGTGCAGGCAGAAAATCAAACATCCACCTCCAACTGAAATTCATCACACCTGCTTTCATTTAAAGGACTAATCTGTTCAATTTACATCGGAATAAGCCTTCTGTTCTCCTCTAACCAGCGGGGATCCGGCTAATTCCTGATCATTAAAACTTCTGAGTTTGCTTCTGTAAACAAAAAAAGAAGAGCTTCAGTCACTAAAATTGAAGGAAGAAAGCCAAACATGCTGATGAGCCCTGATAATGAGCTCCAGCTGAAAGCCTGATGGAAAGAAAAACACGTTACAATAAATTTACTTCAGCAGAACAAAACCACAGAATGCTGACGCTGCAGACCGAGAGGAGTCCTGACAGGACAGAAAAATGTTCTCCTCTCTCGGCTGGAGTCTGGATGCTGCTCCGAGCTCATCACTTTGCCTTCAGTGAATTTCCAGCTGCAGACGCCATCGGATGCTTTTCCTGTTGGAGGTGAACCTGGGCTGCTCGTGCGGCGAGTTCAGGAGGTCACCGAGGTCAAATCTGCAGGGGATTCCTGGTAAATGATTGATGGCTGTGAGTTAATAGAATATGGATTGCTGAACACTGATATGTGTCCTTGGCAGCTGCAGCTTATAGCTGACGGTGGGAGTCAAGCGGGTTTATATAACCTCCATAGAGAGTGAATGAAACTCTGTATCCGGCTGACAGCTTGCATCATGTTTGACCCATATTGATTGCACATGAACCGTACAGGCTTGATGAAACCATCTCTCGCCTCTCTACCTTTGAATGTGCGCGTTGGACTCGTTTCAGCCGTGGACTCGTGTCTGTGCACGAATCCACAGGATGTGAAGCTCATGCTCACTGCAGAGCAGCTTCAGACAGAATTAGGTTGATTGGTGAAAGCATAAAATCATAAAACTGAGGCTGCGTTGCAACAATGTTGCTAACATTGTAAATTACATTAGATAACGTAACACAGAAACATTAGCCTGACTCTAACTTCAGTTCCATTAGTAAAATCCACTGTGCGCAGTGTTTCATTCAGTCCTGTGAAAAACCGAGTGCACCTCATGATTGTGTAGCTCGTAGAACCTCCTTTAGCAGCAATAACTTGAAGTAATTGTTTCCTGTATGACTTTATCAGCGTCTCTCATCACTGTGCAGGACTTTCAGCCCACTCTTCTTCACAACGCTGCTTCACTTCATTGATTTTTGTGGGCATTCATTTATGCACAGCTCTCTGAAGGTCCCACCGCAGCATTCATTCGAGTCCAGATGTGAACTTTGACCCGGGCTACAGATTAGCTGCTGCGCTCGGGATCGTTGTCCTGTCGCACGACCCGATTTCAGCCAAGCTTTAGCTGGAGCGCTTTGGTATACGGAGGAGTTCACGGCCGACTCGATGACTGCACGGCGCACAAATCATCACCGCTGTGCTTTGTGTTGGACTGACACCAACTTTAAGATTTAACCTGCTGACTGAGAGTTTTAGTCGCTGTGACATTCACTCTGGAATCAGATCCAAACTGAAACTAGATAAAGATTCGAATGGAAAGTACAAACCCTACCCTACACTGTTGTGTGATGTTATGTAACACTGTTGTGTGATGTCCAGCATTATTGATCATGTAATAGTATATAATTGATAATCATTTTGCACAGGTGTGCTGGTTTCATACCTGAGTCTGAATCTTTTTGATGTAACTTCACCGTTTGTTGAGTGGAGCGACTCCGCTCCTCCCTGTGAATCCTGTCGGGTCGAGCTGAAGCTTAATTAACATTTGATTGTGTTTGATTTCCAGTGCCACAAAAACTACGTCCCCGTGTGCGGCTCCAATGGAGACACCTACCAGAACGAGTGCTACAGGCGACAGGCGTCCTGCAAACAGCAGCGCCTCATCTCCCGGGTGTCCGACGGGCCCTGCTCCACCGGTGAGTGTGTGCCAGGAAATACGCAGCGCTGACGCAATGGAAACGGGAATTAACACAGACGGGGTGACGGATTGATTGGGAGTGAGGGTTCATCGGAAAAGTGAATTCTATCTTACTGATATCGAGCTGTGAGGACATCATCAGGGTTTGAGCCGCTTAAACCGTCGTCAGACGGAATAATTCAGCTAATATAGAGAATCACAGCTCGTGGTGTATTTAAAGAGTACAGAAGGAATTCTGAAGTGAAAATGTTGGGATACAACTTCACCTTTGATCAGGTGCGAGCAGCAACGCGTACACAGATTTTTTAAGTATCCACAGATCAAACAAATTAAAATGTAATCAGAGTTCAGCATCAGTCGTTAAACCTCTGAGATATTGATGAGGTCAGTCATTTTCTCAGGAATTTCCAGCTCAATGTTTTTATTTTTGGACTCCACAGTTCGTTTATCTTATTTTGGACCTCAGTGCTGCTCCTCAGTTGATCCTGTCTGAAGCGAGATGTTTTAGCTCCTCCCACTCACATTATGCTAACAGTCCTCTTATTGGCTGCCCCTCACAAAAGAGCAGGTGGGAGGGGCTTCTGTGCCTGAGATCGCCTTATTAGGAGCTAATGTGATTATATTATGATGTCATAAATCTCCCAAAAAGCAGTTTTAACAGTGAAGCTGTGAGCAGCAGAGGCAGTGAAGGTGGAAGGGTTTAAATATCTGGGGTCGACCATCGAAAGCTGACAGGAGGGTGGAGCGGGTGCAGACGAGTGTCGGGGGTGATCTGTGACCGAAGGAGAGCAGCCAGAGTGGAAAGGAAGGATTATAGGATGCTAGTGAGACCTAACAAAAAGAGAGGAGGCAGAGCTGAAGCGTTTCATCGGGAGTGACCAGAACAGACTGATCGGAGCGACAGCTCGGGATCAGCGGTCTGGAGGCAGAGAGACTCAGATGGTTTGGACATGTGCAGAGGACAAAGGATGATGAAGGTGGAGCTGTGAGGCAGGAGGAGAAGAGGAAGACCTCCGAGGAGGTTCACGGATGCAGTGAAGGAGGAGGAGGCTGAGATGGGTTTTTAGAAGTAGCTTGAAGCTGTAACTCGTGGCTCTGTGTGGTTCACACATTCGTTTGACAAGCAAAAGGTCGCTGGTTCGATTCCAGTCAGACACGAATCCACGAGCCCAAAACTCTGTGTGAAAGCTGAGCTTCTCCTGCTGTGACTGAACTGTCGTTTCCATCATAAAATCAGACCAAAAGTCTTCATTTGAAACCAAACATTATTTTTGAGCTGTTGTATTTGATCCAAGCAGGGGGCGGAGCTGCTTTAATTATTGTTCCTGGAGGGCGGAGCTACTTTAATTATTGTTCCTGGAGGGCGGAGCTACTTTTTAAGCTGATTTTTGTCTGTTTTAAATCCTTTCTGTTGGCCGTGGGCAGTTTCAGATACTTCAGCTTTCAGCTGCTGCTAAAGGATTTGATAAATCGCAGATCATTTGAGTCTCTGGTGAATGAGATGACTCGGCCCGGCCCTCCCGACGGTCCTTGGACTCCAGTTTTATAACCCTTCAGTTTTGGGAGGATTTCACTGAGTCATCCAGTGCCGCCTAATTAAAATTGATCTGCGGCTGATTAACTGGCTCGCTCTCTCAAATCGATGTGACTGATGACGTGCAGAGTTCAGAGGGAAAAATCGAGGCCGCGCTCTCCGCGTTTGATGTTCAGTCAATTAAAAAATATAATGACGGTGAACTTCAGCGGCATAAAAACGTGGCAGCGAGGCCGACCGCCGGAGCGCAGTTAAAAGGTTTAAGTGAGGCATTTATTGACATTATAAAAGTGATAGTTTAAAATGATTCCTGCTGCAGAGAAGCACCTGAAATACTTTATTATAAACACTTCCAGGTCTGTGAGCTCCACGCTCTCAGGTCAAATGAAACCATCTCTACATTTCATTCACGTTAATGTTCGAGTCGTTTCTTGATCAGACTCACCTGTGCTCAGGTTCACCGTGTGAATGCCAAACAGCTGCTGTCTGACCAACGTGAGCTCATCAGGACCCTGATTATCCTTCAGATGCATCGATCCGAATCAGAGCAAACACCCCTTTGGGTCGGTTTATTGGGTCCTGATCCTGCTCAGCCTCTGGATCATTTTCAGTCGTCTTCACCGAGGCTGACCGTCAGGGAGAGAATCACAAATATCCTCCTGAATGATGCAGAAAAATATCCACATGTTGGACCTGAACTGTTCACACTCTTCCGTGGAAAGGTTGGCATCAATATTCAGTCTTTCCCATTTGGAAACTGAGGTTCATTATTTGTTTGTTTTATTGTCATTATGACCCTCCGGATACAAACAAGCAGGAATCTTGTTGTTAGCTGATGATGCATCGACTCCAGGCGGCTCCTGTTGTTTTGGACGAGCCTTTTTTAAACAGACACAAGCTCCAAAAAAAACGATTCCGTGTTTTTTCTCTGTTTCTCCAGCTTTTTATTCATGTGCAGCACGTCTGTAAAAACTCCCAGCGTAGCTGCAACACATGGACACAAATATTTGAACACTTCATTAAAGAATCGCTGAGGCTGAAAGTGAAGCTCAGGATCAAAACTTCGATCGTCGCAGCGATGTACTGATGGTGCTGTGGGTAGATCATCTCATCTGCCTGACATGTGATCCATGTTTCCTTCCTGCCAGATGATGATGTTTGTCTCACTGACCCTCATCAGCACCAACGTGCTGCGTTTATCCTAAATATTAAAGGTTAACCTCTCTGACCCTCCAAACATGGCTGCTGTTTGATCATTTTAAAACATGCGTCTGAACAGGATGTAATCAAATTACAACATTCTGATTTTGTGGAGATCTAACGAATAAATTATTTAAATGTTTACAAAATGTCTCAGATTTTGTTGATTTTTAGATTAATTAGTTCATCAGGAGACACAAAAACTGAGATCTTAAATCTTTTCGAGCCCATTTTGGTTCTTCGACACGTCTTCTCACATCATGGCGCCGTTCATCGTTTCACTCAGGTCTGTTTGACCTGGAAAGCCTTTTATTATCTATTAGCACCACTGATTCATTTTGTTCAAGAAATGCGATTACAGCACAGACAGTAGCCTGATTACTTAAGCTTTAAGTGGCTGCATCTTCTTAAGATGGCGAACAGATGGAGTTTTACTGCATCGGGACAATTAATACCACATTAACACGTCACATCACAGCCGTCCTAAAGCCGTGATCATCGCTGTGTGGCTGGAACCTGCAGCCAGCATTTCCTCCAGATGCTGAAGCTGCTGCTCCCTTCAGCGCCGCTGCGGTGCTAAAGTTTGGCTCACGGTTGGTGATCTGGTTTTTCAGCGCCTCGCTGGGGAAACCGGCAGATATGCTGAAACACTGAAACACACGAATTTCATAGAATTAAAGGTAGCAAACCATGAAAACCAGGAAGTGACCACATTCACACAAACCTTTGGCCGTCTGCTGCGTGCCTGCAGGACTGCATGTGAGGAATAAATCAGGTTTCATTTCCCAAAGCTGCTGGTTTATGTATCACAGCTGGATGCTCAGCAGACATTTATCAGAGCCACGCTAAAGCATGTTAGCATCCCCCTCAAACACCCCGCGGACTCTCTGGACTCCGCCGTCTCTGCAGGCCAGTCAGGCTTCATGTCTCCTCTCCTGAGAAATGAGATGTGGAAAACTTATAGCAACGCCATAGTAGCTACACTGGGGGTGGTGGTCAACTCCATCTGCAGGGGCAGTGGCCTGATTTCCCAGGAGGCACTGCCTGATGCTCTGCTCGTATTACCCACTACACCGGAGAGCTTGTGCCCTCCACTTTCCTTGCTCCCTCCTGGCCTTCTGCAATTTCCTCTCCCCGAGATTTATGCTTCCTGTAATTGGAGCGTTTGACGGCTGTGAGCCGAGGCACGAAAACTCGGCTGATTTTATTTCCCTGAGCAGGAGAGGAGACGGAGGTAATGGAGCGATTTTGGGGTCCCCTTTTTTTCTCCTTACAGAGCAGTCTGAGAGGTCACGGGAGGTAGGAGGGCTGAGGCTCCTCACTGCGATCTGATCCCAGGTCAGTGGTGGGTGTAGCTGCCCAGCTGAGAGCCTGAGACTCCACGTTAGCCTCGGGTCAGAGTTATTACTCTTTAAAACTCTTGTTTGTGGCTTTCTGACTTTATTGGCTGAGGAGAGCGAGAGAGCAGAGCAGATTTCACAGCTGGAGGAAGATGATGTGACATTACACACTTCTGAAGTTCAGACACCAAACTTTTAAAGTGAACTTCTCGTGCTGTTCCTTATTTTCGGTCATATATATCCTGTTCCAGTGGTGGATGTTCATATTAAGTATAGCCAAAGTTTAAAATAATGACACCAGCATGTGTGTATTTAATCCTTTTGAGCCTAAATCTCAGGCTTTAAACACTCAGTTTCACTCGGTTTGTTTTCCTATCAGATCTCTATGATGTCATAGAGAGCGGATATCCCTAATTAGGTCGTGTGAGGATCACAGCTGTGGCAGTAAGCCCCACCCACCTGCTGTTCACATCTTTTTTTGCATGGGACACCCAATGAGACGAAAGTTGGCTTAGAGGGGGAGGAGCTAAAGTGGCTTACATCAGAGGGAGACTGAATCGAGGGGGTGCACTGAGGTCCAGTTTATAAGAGAAATAAGGACAATTTATAACTGAAAACTGAAGTTGAAAATGAGCAGAATATTTTAAAGGCTTCTTTGTGTTTCCAGAAAATGTTCAAGAGCAGTCGCACCAAGTGGTTTTATTTTTATTACTTTACTCCTAATAATAAAATTAGGATGAAAAATGAAAAATGGTAACATGGACTTTTTAAACCTAACAATACCCACGAGCCTCCATCACCAGCTAGCGGCATAAACAATGTAGCTGTGATTAAAGTACCACAGTAGCCAAATCTGACCAAGTAATATATTGTAATATCTGAATTATTATATTGTAATATAACTGAGAACTCTGAACTTTCAGGTTCATATATAGGGGAACCTGTGAGAGAGTCCTTTAATATTTCTTTTCTTCAGTTTTTCTTACACAGAAGCAGATTTATACCCATAAAACACTTTAATAAAAATAGCTGCTGATTGGTGTTTACAGCAGGGCACGCTCCCTCAAAGGTACAGTTTCCAACCAATAACTCCAGCAGAGGTCTGGAGCATGAAGCCCGGCTGAAACCTCCCTGTGTAGAAGAAGCAGGTGGTTGTGGTGGTTGAGGGTGGTGCTATCAGGAGGCTGCTGCTCAGGGTGCTGTTGTGTTCCTGTTACTGACAGGAAGGTGTTTTATCGTGATGGAAAGAATGTCAAAAGTGTAGCTATCGCCTCGAGCCCTTCTCTCGCTCAAAAAAAAAAAAAAAAGATGAAAGCTTCAAGAAGAAAAATGTTTACAAAACTAAATTTATAATTTTGGGGTTGCAGCTCCAGAGAGCCTCATTGATTCTGGACCCTGGCTGAAGGGGAGCCGGTGTCTGTACGGGAGGTGGGACGCTCTCCTAGATCAGCTCTGACTGATCTGCTTGAACCTCTGTTTCAGACGGAGGTTCGACTGAAGGTAAAAAGGATGATTTTGAACTGTGAATCATGCAAAGCTGCTTTAATGGAGCAACAATAAAAAGAAACGACAGAGTTGGAAATGAGCACGAGGTCCCCTTTAAAAACCAAACTGGAAGCAGCTATCGATAGCATGTGCTGTTTATTATGCAGGTGCAGTAAGCAGCTGTGGGACAAACATCAATGTTATTGATTTTCCTTCATGTTTATGTGAACCTGAGATACAAACAGGGCCCCGCTGGAGCCGGAATGAGCTTATCGATGGCCGGGCCAGCGTCCCCAGAAATTATGTCCAGTCCCACACCAGTTTATATCTGAAGCCAACATTTAGAGCGAATGCAAGAAGACTTGTGTCCTTTAAGCAGAGCGAGTGGAAGGGTGTGGTAGAGGTGGGAATCTTTATTAATCTCAGGTCTGCTTCTTGGCCTCACAATTAGTTTGTGAATCAATTGTCGAGTCAATGCAAAGAAGAACTCTTTGTTCAGTTCATTATGTGTCAAAGCGCTCTCCGTGGTCCTGAATCTGCCGTACATGAAACATGGCTTCCCCGTTAATTAGGAGCGAGTGTGGACCTTTCAGGGCTGCAGCTCTATGTGCCGGGCCCGGCTGTTTTATGTTCTAACAAGAAAAAACGAATACTTCACCACAGTTCTCTGTGTCTGATTATTAAAATTCAATGAGGTCTGAGGTACCACATCACATATTCCTGCTCTTTTAATTGTCCCCTTAATTCTTACACCACTATGGGGATTGGTTGTGTTTTAAGGTCAATGCAGTTAATAAACATAAATTATTTTCACTGAGGCTCTTTTTCAATCTGTGAACTTTAAGAAGTCCATCTTAATATATTTGTCAGCATTGTTAGTCTGCAGAGGACGGCTGCTGTTGACTTTGTTGCTCCCCTGATTTTATGAGACTAAGATTTATGAGTTCTTGACTTAACAGCCACTGAATGGATCGCGTCTAATGTTGGTTCAGAAATCTGTGATCCATTTAAGATGGACTTTAATTACTCGACACCCACCAGGTTACTGGAGCGCCATCTCAGCTGTGGGTGGGGTTTGGGTTTGGTTAGCTTCCTGCCCTTTTAAGAAAATTTTGCCTGTTTGAAGCAGAAAAAAAAGTAATTCTAACCTGAGACAGCTGCTTGTTGACCTGATGTTTACTTTCCAATATTCAAAGGAAAGCAGACCATAAGTTTGGCTTGTTCAGTCAAATTGTGACAGTTAATTTTTTTTATCTAAACATGTACACCAGGAAGTATTCTGGGTTTTCTGCACCTGTGGGAACCTTCAAGGTGTTTTTTGGCATCAAGGCTTTGAATCACTCGGTGTAGCAATTTTGGCCGCTAAGAGAAAAGAGTCCTATTTTTGAGGCATCCAAAGTCCACGTTAGGAGGCTGGAGGGATGAAAGTGTTTAAAGGTTGCAGGTTTTTCAGGAGACTGAAAAGGAAACTTTTTTTTACTGGTTAGGGAGGTAGATTTCTGCTCATAATTCGTCCTGTCAGGGCTCATTTGTGTTTCGTTATTTTGCACATTAGGAACACCTTTAATGATATTTAGCGTTGGGAAGCAGATTGATCTACAGATGTGGACCGCAGCAGAGGAAGCAGCGCGCTGCAGTAAAAGCCTCGGCCTGCTTCATTAAGCTCAGGGTCAGCCACCTTTAATTTTCTCAGCAGGATTTTGTCGACTCTGCGCGGCTGCAGCCTTCAAGTCTTCAGCTGAGTTTAACTCTGTAGGACTCAAGAGTGTCCACGCGGTTAATGAACGGTTACATATCCTAATCATAATCTTCCACCATCTGTGGCTGGTTGATGAAGGTGTAACAAAAGCAGAGACACTGCTGAAGGTGTTTTCACAGATTAAATAGAAGATATTCTCTTTTCTGTTCTCAGAATCAAAGTTTTTTTAAAATCAGACGGTCTTTGAAGTTTATTGATCAGAAAGAGAGTGTCTGAGATTCAGTGTCCGGCTCAGTTACAGACTCTTTTTATCAGATGGATCTAAAACCTAAAGCATCTCAGCCTGATTCAACCTTGCATTCTTTCATCTTTTTTCCTCCTTCCTGTCTGCATTCCTGCTTTTTTAACTTTGATCAACAGTAAACTTCAAATTTGAGCTTTTCTTTAGTTTTTGGTAAAGAAATTGTTTTAGAAAAGAAAAGAAATGTAGCAAATATCCACTGTGCTTCTCTGAAACCCGTATGGTTTCATCCCACAGGGTAAAATCCTGCTGTCAGATGGCAGTGACAGCTCAGAGATACAGACCTCTTTAAAATAGCTGCAGGTCCAAATTAGGTACCTGGAGGGAGGGTGGGGGAGCAGCCGGGAGGCTGCGGTTTTAGTGTTGTGACGCCATTTTTTGTTTTACACTATATTTTATGGGCTGGTTTGTTTAGTTTGGTGAATATCAGAGGAAGAGGATCCAAAGGACAAAGGAGGTAGAGTAGACCTCTATCAGTCTTCTATAAATACTGTCAGTCAGTATATTGAAAACCTAAACACACCTGTACAGACACTCATACAGCACTTCAGTTCATGTGTACCAAACAGCAAAACACCAACAACTGCAGTTCCTCTACTGGCCACTTGAGGCTTTCTCCAAAGTGAGTCAAGCTCCAGAAATGCACGTTTGTGGCAGTTTGAGGCTCTATAGCTAATATTTTCACCCTTCATAACAGTACAGGGGTGAATCTTTATATGACTCGACTGTTTCAGTTTAACTGAGCTGTAAAATTGACTGTTTTGAGATACAGGTCAGAAAGGGCCACAAAAGACACGAAGGGTACAAACTAAGGAATACGTGACTATGGACGGTATGATGACTATCTGGTAAGGGACACAGGAAAACAGTGACATATATATTTATATAAAATGTGGAGCGTAATTAACTGATTGAAAATAGGTGTGGCAGGAAATTGGTGGAATAAATTCAAACCAACAGGAGTGAAAAGAAATCAGAGATTAAAAGGATTTCCCCTCATTTCCATGTTGAGTTTCACTTCTTGGTTTAAGTACAAAATAATCTTTGATAACAACTGAAAGTTACTCAGTGTTAATATCACGTCAGTGAGACCTTTTCAAGCGTCCGTGGGACCAGAAACACCATCAAAGAATCAAAGTATCATCAGCAACTTTGAGGAATAACAGTGTCAGAATTCCCGGGAATGACAGTGGGCTGAAAAAAGAAGATTTTATAACAGGTTTAGTTTTCAGTGTGGCTCTGCCACCTGTTATTACTCTCACTAATTATTACCTACAGTGTAGCTCTCTTATTTCCTTATACCTCTCCTTCCTATTCCTGCCTTCTACCTTTCCTCCTTTCCTCTGTTTACATCAATGTTGGCAATCAGTGAGCGTAATGAGGTTTGACTGACAGCTGATTTCCTTCCAGTCCCCAGCAGTGATCGTTAGCTTCTGTTTTATATTCTTATTTCAAGCTAAGTTGGTAAAAAAAAAAAAGACTTTTGTTCTTTTCCAATCTGTACCAAGTGACTCCTCATTTCCCAGGGTGCCTATATTTCTGAGATTTATCTTTTTGTCTCTTCTAGAACAAATCTAATCAGTACTTGTTATCAGCTTCTATAATGCTCTCTGTGCTGATGTATAACTGAATGTGCCTCAGACGAATCAATACAGCTTTGTAATGTTTCATTTATCTGATCAAATCTCAGAGAGCTTTCTGTCCATTTCCAACAAATGCATGTTTCAGACTCTTGTTTCGTTAAGTTCTGATTAGATTGGTGGAAGTAAAACCATTTCCAATACAGTTGCATAGAGAACATAGAAGTGTGATTATAAATTTAATATCTCAGAAAATGTGCATCAGGTCACTTGTGTTCATGAATTAAATGCTTTTTATTGCCAGTGTCAGAAAAGATTGTAAGTTGAAATTTTGAATTTGCCGAATCCTCGTCGCCTCTGCAGTCTGTGGACTGATTTCTAGACCACGTGAAGGACTTGGGTCAGATTTTCTGTTGCACTAGCTAACATTAGTTTAGCTCCCAGCACAACACAGACGCCAGCATGTGTGGAGGGACTCGGGAGGAAACGCCACAAAGTGCGAGTGCCGCAATTTCCAAAAAGCACCGGATTCAATCCGCTTACAAGGAAACGCTGGCCGGAGCGTTTCTGAAGCGCTCCACTCTGGACCCTGTTTCCAAAATGCAAAATTTTTACTGCATTCTCCTTTAAAAAGACACCTTTTTCATTTTGAAACTGTGTCGTGTAAATGGGGCCTTAGCTACACAATCAAGCGATCATAACGATCTCTTCCAGTAGTTGCGCCTGGCAGAGAATCGGGCATCATCTGCTAGCTAGAACCCTGAGGTGTAGTCTGTCATACACACATTGCTCGACAGTTGTCCGCCATATTTTCCCAGTGATACCAAAACTGTGTTCTGTGTATTCTGTCATTGACTGGTTGGCGATTGGTTGATGGACATCGCTAGTTGTCGCTAAGTGACGTCTATTGTAGAGAAGGTGCTGCACCAGAACCCTCCATGCAGTTGCTTTGGTTGCGAGCAGATTACCGTAGTTTATGTGAAGGATGCCTCCTTTGAATGAATGCTTTTTATTGTCATTGTCATTACATACAACGGAATTTTGTTCAGAACAGACATCCAAGATGAGAACACGCACAAGCAACAGGCGAACGGTGCCACCACTGATGAATGATCGCATGGAAAAGGAAAAAGTCAACATGAGGAAAGTTAG
>VUQJ01030053.1:12565-26744 GCA_015108635.1 Andinoacara biseriatus
TTTAAAAAAAAAAAAAAAAAAAAAAAAATTTCAATTTTAAAAAAAAAAAAAAAAAAAAAAAAAAAAGAAATGGAAAAGTGGTGTGTTGACTGAGCCCTTGTTACCAGTACACGATTGATCTGCGTTGTAGTAATCCTTCTTTCTTTCATTTCCATACAGTTGAAACATGATTAAACCAGTGCCCACTTGGCAACATGGATGGAAAACTCTCTGCTAAAGTCACTCACTCATTGAATAAAACATTATGCTGCGGACACATTCCCAAGTACGTCCGGATACAGTCCATGTCCGTGCGAATGTCATAACCATTGATGAGAGCCGTCCCTGATGTAGGTGGGAACAGTCCTGTCAGAATTGACCTACAGAAAAAAATGAACAAATAAAGAACTCAACAAATGACAGTAATTATATTCTTTGCTTAATAACAAACATATTTATAGAGCGTCCAGTATATGAAAATTCAGATTTCTGTAGTAGCCAACGTGATGTCAGGACAGTAGAGTGCTAAGTAATCAGCTAATGCCAGCAAGCGCAGTCAGTAAGGTGTATCCAAAGACTGACACATGCTGCCTGGAGAGGCTGTTAGCTTGAAGCATCTTACTATAATACACAAAAGCCATCAGTCAGTGGTGTGTCCAGAAGAGGGACATGGGGTGGCAAAGGCTCAGTATCTACTTTTTGTTATTACTTATTATTTTGCTGATTATTTGCATTATAGATCAAGCTACCAAGTAATAATTAAAATCTTAATTATCTTAATAATTAAGAAGCAGCAACATTACAGAGACACACACATCAATGAATCAATAATTATGATACAATAATATCACCTATATGACTTTGAATGCTTCATTCCACATAATGAGTATATTTACTTTAGGTGCTTTAAATATATTTTGAATATACAACCTGCGAACTGTTAATATACTGTTAATTAACTGTTAATAGATACTTGAGAAATATTAAAAAAAAATCTGCAATAGGACACAGGGCTGCACATGAGCATGAAAATTGTGTTTTCTGAACCAGTTTTCTACACTCATTTTATTTCTGATGAAATGTTCTGATTGTCTGTGCGTATCATTTTGTTTCTATCACAATAATATCTCGTTTGTACACGCACGGACAGAGAGATGAGGTTTTCACATGTCACAGACAGATTTTATATTCCTCCTTTTGGATAATTGTCATTACTCAGTATCTCATATTCATTTAAGATGATTCCATAAAGGAAATACTGTTACAAATATCAACTGCTGAAAAAAATACTGCATTGGACTATTTAACACATGCAGAAATGCAGAAATATGAGATCAAAAATAAAATGCATGCACAGCTTGAAAATGCTTGCTTGTTTTATTTGGACACAAACCTAACTGTACTGTAATACAGTACATCTCACTAACAGAGCTTAGGAGTGCCACAGAGTCCTTCCACTGTCCTTTCTCTTATTGTGCTCTGTTGTGTTTCGTTGCAGTCGCTCTGCACGGATGTCTTCCCTCTAGCCCTTAGTCTTGCATCACTTGCTCTCTCTGTCGCTCATACTTTCTGGCCGGCTGGGTTTCATTTATTTCTTGTCATCCTAAACCCCTTCCAACCTTTTCGCTATTTTTTAAGCAGCAATTAGATAGCTCCCACTATCAACACAGCAGCTGAGCCTCTGTGATAAATGTCCTCTCAGAAGATGCCACTCTTTGAAAACAGTGACCACTTAAATAATGGAGCTGGAGTACAGTTGGCATTGTGTACAATATAGATCAGTTGAACCCTGTGAAGTTAACTGAACGCTCAGCCAAGTTGTAAAACATGGGAGAGATAGATAATTGAGCTCACATTGTGGTTGTTTTTCCAGCTCCATTGTGGCCAAGAAATGATGTGATCTGGTTCTCGTAGAAATCCACGCTCAGCCCATCCACGGCGAGCTTCTTCCCAGTCTTGTAGATTTTGACAAGATTGCGGACTGAGACACCTGCTTTCATGTTCGGTGGTGGTTTCTCCAGATACTCTTCAGAAGGAAAATCAATTATACACACACACTCTTATATGAATAAATGTAATTAAAAGACACATTAAATCAGTAACATTTACACATGCTGAAAAAAAACATTTAAGTGATTTAACTCATTTTATCTGCCAAATAATATAGTTTATATTCATATAGTTAGCCAAGCTACATGTAACAACCTTTAATGTTAACTGGAAATGTTTGTTTTGTTTTTTAGAAAATTCCTTTCTTAAGACTCGCTTTTTTCGCCTCAAAGTGTCAAACTCTGTTCTCACCATACATGGCGAATAAGGTGCTAATGTTTGTTTGAGACTCCAATTAACCAGTACACAAAACAGCTTGTGAGAATGTCACAAACACTGCAAATTACACACCAAAGGTAAGATATGAAGATCAGGTCGCAGTTTACCGTCATGTATATTGGAGTCTGCAAGCAAATCAGGCTTATCAGCAGTCACGGATGCTGTTCCACGCCAATAAGATGCGGTGAAAGGGAAGTACCATGGCTTGGGGATTCCATATTGACCTGGGATCAATTTCAGAGCACATTATTCACATTTTAATATTGGCCTGGTGTAAGGGAATATGCTACTTTACAACATGGGTTTCCTCCTGACAGCCTGGCATGAATCCTGGGCTCTTTTAATTAGATAGTTTTAATAGTCTGAGAGAAAAGTATAAAGGCTAGCCTGCTGGATATTAAAATGCCTAGATGTTAAACACAGTAGCATCCTTCCATGTTTTACACACACACACACACACACACACAGAAGCATCGCGAAAATCATACAACAAAGTTTAAACATAGACCACTGGTATTGTTTTTGTGATGAATCTGCTCTAAAAAGATAAAGAAATTACCTGGAAAGACATTTTCAATATACCAGGTGAGCAGCCAGTATATAAGAGCATCAACAAGCATCATGACGATGGATATGATGAAGGTGTAGTGTTCCCCTTCTTCAGGACTCTTGCCGATGTTGTGCCACTGAATGCCGATGCCTTGCTCTTCATATTTAGAAAAGTTCTCACAGCCGTATCCAAAAGCAACGCATGACAGTAAACTCTAGATGAAACGTATGCAAGAAAAAAATATTAATCGTTTAGAAAATAAGCACATTTGCTTTTGCGCTGAGATAAAACCTACAGACAGAAACAGAAGCTAGCTGCTGGCTAACAGTGTGTAAAGACTGAAAGAGGGCAAATTAGCATGCCTTGCAAGCTACATAGATTCAGCTACAATGAACTCTCAGCCAAATACAAATACTGATATTATACACTTTCAGCAAATTGATCAAAAATGGCTATGAGGCACCTTCAGGCACGATTCCAGTGTGGTAGCAGAGTGAGGGACCAAGAATCAATCCCTGTGTCCCTGATGGTATTACAAGGAAGTCTGAAGTATTATGTATTCAAAAAATTGCTTTAAATAAATTCGATATTTAAGTAAAAGTAGCAATACTGCACTAAGAGTACAAAAGTATTAGCATAAAAATTAATATTATTATTACTACTATTAATACCTAAAGTATTGTATAAGTATGTGGCCCATTTCATAATAATATACTGTACATCAATGTGAAGCAGGAGCTAATCTGAATTATTTTAAAATAGAATAACTTGATCTGCAGTAATATACAGGGTTCTAGCCAGCGGTTGATCGCCCTTGCTGAGGTGCTGTCATGTAGTGATGGGTCGGTCGCGAACGATCTGACTCTAAGAGCTGGCTCATTGAAGTGAACGACGGGAGCTGGCTCCTGATTGTGAGCCATTTCTTTTTTCTTTTTGTTCTTTTTTCTTTTTCTTTTTCTTCTTTGTGGAAGCTGCATGTTAAGATGGGTTGCAGCGTCTGTGCATCTACACTGAGCGGGAGGGGTGGGGCCACGGACACACCATGCAGTGAGTACAGAAACACCGCAGAAGGAGAGGTTCCTGCAAAGTTCGCTTGGAGACAGGAAAGAGAGAAAGCTGAGTTTTACATAGATGCTACACGCGAGAACGGTGAGAACGCGAGGACAATGAGTGACAGAAAATGTAGTAATGTTTGGACACATTTTAATTTGATAGACAGGCAGAGACTAGACTGCAAAGTTAAAATTTCATATCGAACAGGCTCCACAGCTGCACAGACCTATACAAACTGTTCATCCATCAGCGCAATTAGAAGAACAAAACAGGGCAGGTCATATGTAGGAGAAACAGGATCAACCCCTCAAAGTGCCAATCTTTTGTTTTATAATTTGTATTTGGAGAACTCTATTCTATGTTGAGTATATGAAGAAACATTTGATATAACGTATGTTTTTACATTAGTAATTCATTTTACACATTTTTTAAAGGAAAATCTGAGGAGCCACTTTGGAGCCGAAAGAGCCAGCTCTGCTTTGGGAGCCGAGCCTAAAGAGCCAGCTCTCTGAAAAGAGCCGGAATTCCCATCCCTAATGTCTAGCTACCGGAACGGATCGCTATCACAACAGTTAGCTAGCAACATGGCCATTAGCATTAGCAAGCGGTTGTTCTCCAAATATGAGGGAGTAATAGTGGAAAGTAAGACCGACTATTGTATCAAAAGTGCATTTCAGTACAAGACTTGAGTAAATATACTTTAAACTACATTTCACCCATCAATAAGTATTATTAAGGTACATAATTCTCACAGTACTCTAGCCCAATGGTAAAGGGAAACCCAGGGAAAGGACTCAGTTATAAAAGTATGGTAATCCAAGGTAACGTAGAATTTATCAGTAAACTTGCAACAGAGGGACAATATCTAGACATACTGTCTAGTTAAATTGCTTACCTTTGTCAGTCTATCTTAGGACTTAAATTTTAGATGAGACGGACACTAAAATGAGTCTGCAGCAAAGAAAGATTTGTTGGATCTGTCCTACAGTAGGAAACTGCAAATGATGCTTTGCCCATCAGACATCATCTGCCATGGCCTCTCACTCTGCATTGCCATGTTGCCTGCCAGCTGTTTGATCACGCCTCATTTGCTCGCAGCATTTATACTCCGGCAGAAGTGTTTGCTGAAGCTTTAGAGGCAAATCATCATGGAGACGATAAACCTGATGTTACACTACCAGGCAGGCAATCTGAAAAGCTCTGCAGTGATGCCAAACCACTAGTCTGGCTGCGACCGCTGCTGGGCAACTTCCTGTGATGTCCTCCGCTCGCCATCAGTCAGTAGATGAGGGCTGACAGAAGGGCTAGTGGGCACCCATCCTTGACCTCTGTATGAATGGCTGACAAAATGACAGGCACCACTCCTTTGGCTTTGAGAAAAGGGCATGAGTTGGGAGGCAGACAAAAGAAGCCCCTTCTATTGAACACATGTCAAACTACAGATTCAGCCATCATTCAGCCGGCTGCAGACAAAAAACATTGTTACAAGCTAAAGTAATCAAGGTTCTCGCTTTTTCTAAGAAGTCTTTTTCTACATCTTCCACAAGTACAGCTGCAACGGCACAGAGCATACACAGATGCAGTTCCTTTAAAAACCGCGCTAGCACAATACATGAAAATGACTGCCTACACAGTCTGTCCACCTGCAAAGTGTTGGAAAGTGAATGAATTGGATATCAGCAGGACACTCTGGTAGCTGGTTAAGGCACACAGCACACAGCTGGGTGGTTTTGTTGCATGACATTTCTCTTTCTACTCATTCCCTGTCTGTCTCTGTACTGCTGGCTGCATAACAAATGCAAAACCAAGCCTTTTCCCACCTTAACTAATAATAAAAATAACTTATAGTAGCAGTCCTAGAGGAGGCCATATACAATACTTAACATATATCAAATATCAGAAAAGTCACATTACTGCAAGAGCTACCAGATGTTGTAGATCTGGCATCACAGATGAATTAACAGAGTTCCCCCACAGGAGAAAACTGAGAGGTCTGAAATTAGTTTAGGCAAGTTAAAAGATTTTCCCGGGACAGAATGATTAATTGAAAAACATCTGTGGATTTTCACAACATAAAAGAAGTCTGGGCTCCCTCTTGTTTCCACCTCATTAAAAGCTGGAGGGAAAAGAGGAAGAGAATGGTCAAAGTACAGTAGACCCTGTATTATAGTGGTCCTCTTCTTGATACACTGCCTCTGGCTCTCCTTTGGCACACAGCTCCAATCAAAAACTCTTCATATAAATTCAGGTGATCTTTTGAAATTCGATTACGATTAAGGACTTCATTATCAAGGACAACGCAGGGGAGAATTTGTATGCCCTTGCACGAGGTAGTTTCATCCGACCTGGGAGAAAGAGAGAAACTGCACATGCACACACACATCTCTGATAAAGTGTGAGGATGAACTGGATAGTGGTTTGGTCAGAGGAACATTGCTCATGCTAATTAGAGGGCTAGAGGGCTATCCATCTAGTTGGAGCACAGGAGAAAAATCTCAGCGCCAGGGGAGAGCCAAGCAACGGCACTTTGTGTAGAGATTAAATAAGGTTTGCTGTGCTTTATATGTAAAATACCTACCTAGCCTGCATACACTTTGTAAAAAAGAAACTGGAGGAAAAGTTCCCTGTTAAAAAAGGAACTACTTCATTTTAAAGGACCTACTCAAAGACAGGCTGGAACCGCTTGTTGCCGAAAACAAGGTGAGCAAACAGCGTCTGAAGATAAAGGCAGAGGTGACTTCTGTCAGGTGCCGGCGTAAGATATTATTGATTGCCACTATGTCAAAAATTGATAACTACGACACACAAGAGCGGCCACCCACAGCTGATTCTGCATTGCTTGAACTAACAAAAGAAAGCGCGGCCTGATTAAAAATTCTGTGAAGATGCACTTGCACACGCTGCAGCGAAGATTTGAGATATTGTGTGCCTTTGTCTGCAAAATACAGCTCGAGGACAAATGATACCAGCGCTACCATAAAGGTCACGCAGAAAGGCTACACTGAAAGTTGAGCAATGGTACACAATTTATCTTTATCCCTTTGAGGATGGGAGAAAAATCAACAACTTCCTTAGTGTGTGTCTGTCTAGTCTCTTCTTTTAGGTAAATGTTTCATGTTTCTGTCACTTGAGCATGCAAGTTTTTTTTTGTTTTTTTTTTAAAGAAATCGTCAGTATTGTGCAAAATATGTCAGCCTCAACAAACAACAAACAATTCACTGTCACATTATGGATATTAAATGCAATTTTGTAGTAATTTTAATGTCACTGGACCCCTTAATTCATCTTGAAGGCTCACACCTTATTATCAGGAGACGTGTGCAGACTATAATAACAAAAAAACCCAAAAAGAAACACTAAGACAGATATTGGCACTTGAAGTGAATTCATTTCCTTTCAAAACAAGCGGCACCAATAAAATCAAAGTTATTCCTTCTCGGATTTAAAAGGCATAAGAAAGCGATAAAGAACAAACAACTCTGACTGCCGTGGTGTGATGACAGTGGCAAGAAAACACAACCCAGGAATACAACTCAGAGTGCAAGTCGGCCCGCGTGTGTGATAACAGGGGAAGATATTAAAAACCATGTCAGCTAAAGACGGACTTACCACAGCAACCTTGACCCTGAAACCCATCACGTCCCTCCAGGCGTAGCAGAGGACGTGCGGCAGGTAGAGGACAAAGTAGATGAGGCCGCCGCACGCCGCTGCTAAGTTGGCCTTAGAGAAGAAGACGCTAATGAAGAAGCACTGACTGATGGTGGCCAGGCAGAACACCAGCAGGAAGACGAAGATCACAGAGGGGTCGCTGTATTGGAGGATTTTGCCGTACTGTGTAAAAACAATTGAGTGGTTGTGGGGGAAAAAAAGGAAAAAGAGAACAGTAAACATGTAATTTAATGCAAAACAAACAAACAAACAAAAGGTTTCTTGAGGTCCAGGAGATTATCGGCAGTCAAGCAAGCAGGAAGATTCAGAGAATGCAATTTATTATGGCTGATCTTTTAAACACAACAGGCAGAGTAAAAGGTGTTTGAGAGGGTCAAAACAGATGATCCTCTGGCATGATTTTCCACTGGAGTTATAAGATATAACATCATCTGAAAATCCCTAAATATGTCACTCTTTTACTCCGCCGCTGTGAAGGAGGACCCTTCCCTAATTTTAGAGAGTCTCCCACAATACACGACGATGCTGATGTCTTCACCAAATTTAATTCAAAGAGCCACTCGAACTCTTGGGATAATGGTGCTATTGTAAGGGATGCAATTATGATTAAAATCTTCACTGAGGACACTGTTTGAGGGAGTTGCATGAATGTTCATTATAGAATTTCGACGTTTAGACGTGCCAAATGAACTCTCAAGTACAACTGTGTTGGCATCACAGTAAAATCATCTTCTTTCAGTTCTTAGGTTTCGCTTCAGATTAACATCTCCATTATTTTTAAACTCAAGCTTTACGAGTTGACGATGAGCAAAGCTCTCCAAAAGTAGGGCCGAATCCTCCTTGAATCAATGTTTAATCATTATGGAATCACCTTGAGTATAAGAGTAAGGAGGAGAGTGCTGACAGCCAGCAGCAGCACACTGGAAACTGCCCAGCTCAGCCAATAGATGCCACTTCTCAAGCCCATGATCCTCACTGTCTCCTTAAGCCTTGCCTCTTTCTCTGCAACAATACCCTTAATGATCATGGCGACAGAGTAGATCCAGGCTAAAGTCATGTATAAGGGGAACTGGCTTCTCAGTGGACGGAGGAACCTGAAAGGTAGAGGAGCCAGCCCAGACAAGACAATGACCGCAGACTTACCATTAACGTTAAAGTGTTACAGTAACTAGATAAAAGCATTCAGTTGTTGATAAGCCTTTGCACATATATTCTATTAAACAGTAAGCTTTGTTTTGCTTTTTTTTTTCATTTTAGATATCTATATAATACAATTAATTTCTTTAATCATCAATTTTCCTTTCATAACATCTACAAATCATCCAAACATTTTAATTTTTTGCTTATTCCGTGTAAGTAAAACGTGCTTTGTCAGTGTGAAAAATGCAGTTCTAAATGAGGAAGAGACAATCTAGTCGTTGTGCAAGTCAAATTCTAAGAAGTGACTGTTCTGGAAAGGTCAGTACTGGAAAATGATAAGTTGTGAAACGTGTGGAAGGGCGCGGTCATGCAGGGGTCAGCGACAAAAATGTCACGCAAGTATTCACGCATTTATTCTTTGAAGCTTGGATTGAATGCGCTGCTTCTCATACTGTGTGTTCCTTGAAGATTTCCATTACAGCCTCTTGTTGCAGCCTCTTGGTTCTCATTTTCCTTTTCCAGTGAAGAGGTCACACATGGCCTTTTGCCAGACATGACTCAATTAGATGAAGATGGGAAACTGGATGGCTTTTTTGGCCTGTTGGGTGGATTTTTTTTCTTAGTTAAATTAATATCACTTATCCAGTTGGGGGCAGTGGAAAACAACAACACTGACCATACCACAGACTGTACACTATAAAAGATCAATGCAGGCTAAAGGTTTGAAAAGTGAACCAAATGCAGCCGGGTAAGGGGGCTCCTCTGGTTTAACAAAAAAATTAAAACATAATAATGATAAAAGCTGATTGTGGAGGTCTATGAGAAAATCCTATTCACTTGATTTATGACCTTATCAAACACTTTCCCACTTGCTTTTTATGTTGTCATTTAAGTCTTATACAACACAGCAGTATCACCTTATAAACTCTGGAGTTATTTGGGGTAAGCCAGAGGACACAGCTGGGTATGACGCCTTGCGATTGAATGTTTCGGTCACACAGATCAGTCACACCCTTTGCGTGACAAGTTGTCGAGTTTGTGTGTTTGTGTGTGCTACTTCATCATATAAAAGCTCTGTACTTTTCTTAATGTACTGTAGCGTATTATATTTAAATAGAGGTTTTGCATTTAGATTGCTCGTCTGCAAGGCAGCTATGATGAAGCAAAAACCAAAAGTACTCAAGTGCAAGTGCTTCAAAACACTTTTAACTGAATCACGTAATAAAAAGTACAAAATAAAATAAGAGTAATGTTTCACTGACACGATAATGAATTGCGTGCCTGAGTGATTAATTAGATGTCAATAGCTGTGCCAGCTGTGAAGGTGGTCTTTGACGTTGTCATTTGCATTTGGCTTTTTGTTTTTTTGTTTTTCAGCTCTCGTGCTCAACAAATTAATCCAATTTTAATAACCAAGTGCAAACACACCAAAACATTTGGAAGGTGATTTCACACTGTCAAAAACAAGGATACGGTGCTACTGATTCGCACCGATCGGTGTTAGTTTTTGTACCGAAAATCTCCTCAAATAAACACCTCGATTCAGCTGATTTCAGATAGGAGCCAAGTGTGCAAATACAGCCATCTGGATCCCACACAGTAAATGCGTTACCTCCTCCATAATGAAAGAGGAAACAAGTGCAGAATGACAGAGGACTCAGGTGCAGATGACAAAACCGGTTGTTGTCACACCTAATCCAGATACAGCCTTATGATAATTACCATTTGATTTGCTATTATTATTAATGTGCTGAAAATGGCTGTGAAATTATCATTTAGAATGGGCCTGTGATCTGAATACACATCCTGCTTGCAGTCGCTCCTCCAAGGCACTCTACTGACTCAATTTATTGTTATTAATGTTTACAAATTGTTGATGGCTTGCAAACACATTAGGCTGATGGGAAATTACATTTCACCCAGCTGTTCAAATATCACTTTTTATTTACCAGCCACATTTTCGAATTAAACTGCAAAAAATTGATTAGGCCAATCTTTTATAACCATCCTTTTTTATTTCATTAACTACGCCTGCAAAACAAGGGGTTGTTGAACCACCAAAGGCGATCAGCCATAGTACTGCTGCACTGAGTGTCACCAAAGGCACGAGCGGGCTCCTTTTTATGATAACACTGGTTTGTTCCTGTTTTCTAATTGATTTTTTTAAGCCGCGGATAGCTCGCACAAATAAGCAACCAGCGAGCCTACCAAGAAATCAATAAACATACAGTAAAAGTACCATTTTTATTTTCAGGATTTAGACACGTGCACAACTACTATTAGAATTTCTTTCCCCTCTTTCTGGGAAGAATATCATTTTTTTTTTTTTCAATGATGTTACATCTACCTGATAATTAAACTTACAGTGTGTTATACATCAGGAGCTCAGCAATGCAGATCCACGCTATTGCCTGTTTTCATTTTATTGACCCAGCGCACATTATTGCGTGTATTGGATGGCTGGGAGAATATTAGACACAGTATCTGTAAATACTGTTAAACTGCAACATAAAATAGTGCTTTCACCACTGTTCTTTCAAATTCTGTCCGAGGAATACAGCTTTGTTTAGTAGGCACAGCAGGCCGGATATTGCTCTTATTCATTTTAATCTGTCTTAGCTGGACAGATATTCTTTGCACTCAGGAGTGCAAAGAATAATTTGGCCCACACTGGGGTCTTTTTATTTGTTTGTTTGTTTTTATCCATCAGGTATTTTTCAAACATACCCCCCCCCCCCTTTATAGTTATTACTAAGCAAATTAGATTAAATGTCATGTTAAATTAGTGCACAATGTTCAAGTGGCAAAAGATGCTTTTCCCTAAAATCGAGTAAATATACATTTTTGTAGCATACCACATGATTAAAATTCACTCCTCAGATTAAAAGCAGCCCACGATTACATCTTGAATATGCAGGAAATGCAGCTAAATACAATTGGCATGATTTTGTTGCATGCTGACTTAATTAGCAGGAGAGGGCTAATTTGAAGAATCATCTATCATGATTTGATTCTGTGCATGGTAATTGGTGCTGATTAACAACAGCAAGATTACCAAAACACAAAGCATAAACAATTCTCTGACTTAAACAACCTGTGACAGCATACGGTGAGTTCACTGGATGTTTATTTTCTCTTGATCTGATTCAGCAGTCTGTTTCTGAGTGAAATTTGGAGTGAAATTAGAATGATTTCACACACAGCTCCAATTCCAAAATAAAACGTTGGAATTATGTGCAGCATATAAATAAATCTGTGCTATTCACAATAAAGGACAGAAAACATTTCACATAGCCTTAAATTGCATGCTTTGTGTTTTGATGCTTTTGATTGAGTGGCTCCTTTCTACTGACCTTAACCATGACACTAATGAGTGCACAGGGAACGGTTAGTAGAACAATGTTCTCTGTGAACCTTGAAAACCAAAGAGCACTGTTTTGCACACCAACGGCACGCAGCACTTCCTTGAGCCGGAGTTCCTTCTCCAGCACCAAACCTTTGATGATCATGCACACACTGTTCATGAAGGCAAGTATCAGGAACATGGGGAGAATGCTTCCAATGCTCTGAATGAAGCTGGTTATGGGGAGAACAATAAAAAAAAACATCAGAACTTCATGCGCACATGGGGTTAAATCCAAACTGCAATAGTAAATATACTTAATAAAAATAGTGCAATAGACTTTCTTCAGAGTATTCTGACCTCCCGTATACCAAATGATGCCCAAATGCTTTTTACATGATATACACGTTCACTCGTTTTTTTTGTTTTTTTCTTTTTACTTCTATTGCACCCTGACTCAATACCCCTGAGGTGTTATCATTTTAACGCTGAGCTAACCTTTTGTAAACTCTGTGCATCAGCTCAGTTGGGCATTTAGTGCTTCACCTCGTGCCAGAGATGATGTATGATTTGATGCTGTTACAATACAATAAGGGGATATTAAACTGGCTCTATAATGCCACCAAAATGCCATGTCAATATCCTCCCCACTGCCAATATAATAAAGTGCTTCCTTTGCTTTATTAGACAGTGAAGGAGAGATATCAAATGCAGTCTGACAAAGTATAAACTCTATATACCACTTATGTTTGAGTTCCATAAATATTGGGGATATAATGCAAGCAAAGCACTGCTGAGCGCGGATAAATAGATGAAGCACAAAGTGAATGTGCTGTATTTAGTAGAACAGAGCTACTTCCAGTATTTACATTAGAATAAATATCTCCTGTAAGTACTGACAAGTTATTTTTAAGGTATTGAATCCCTGCCAAGTTTGAACAGTTCCCTCAAACAAGTACTTCACTTAATTGCTGGTTAGCTCTGCCTAAGCACTTTGTTCAAGAGGTAATTTTACATGTTATTTTTGTCTTAGTTTCAATTGTCAAACAGCTGCAAATTATTTTAACATTCCATTTATTATACTTGTTCTTTTTTAAAAAAAAAAATCTAGCCCGTTCCCTTTTAATATATAATATTTGACAAAGTTGTATGAAGGTGTATACTTAATAAAAAATAAGCAGTTACACCTCAAAGGAAGCACAAGGACTTAAACAGGAGAGAGACGCGCATGTTTCTGAGGACACTCGCGTGCCCTCGTGGGACGGATCGCTTTTCAAACGAGGGCTTGAACGCTGCAGGAAAGGATTGGTTGGCACTGAGTTTCGAGAGGCTCAGACACCAGAGCAACTAAATCCGAAATCCCGTATAAGATTACATAAATAAAATCTCTTCTTTGAACCCAAAAATTCCACTTGAAGAGATCACAGAATCAATACGCTGAGCAAATTGATACATTTAGCACCTTTTCTAGGGAGGTAAGCAGCCTCGAGTAGCGGGTGCATCAAGCTGAATACTAATTCAGGTATTATCTGCTCCTGATTCTACCCTAACATCTCTGTAACAGCTGACAGTCGGTGCGAGTTAACTCCTTCTGCGACTTCTCACACCGGAGGGAAAGACAATCAGACATGCATACCGTGTCTGACACTGACAACCTTGCCACCAGATGCTTTTGAATTATACATTGGCTGATCGATCAAACTTGCTTAAGTAATAGAACTCCAGGCAGGTCTGTGTTACGGGGCTCCCATTACATTGGCAGGCTGACCTAAATTTAGGAAAGCTACAAGACTGATTTCTCAGTAAATCGAGAGATAGTGGAGCACAGCTTCCCCAGAGGTTAGCGAACTATGGTAAAAAAAAATAAATAAATAAATAAAAATAGGTTCCTGTCTCAATTTCAGCAAAGATATACTGCTCTATTCATTGGCTGGCAACATCTGAGCAATTCATTGAAGAAAACAGGCTTACATTTCTAAATATGGATTACTTTTTTATTATTCTGTAAAAAAAAAAATACCTATCTAGTTCTGGCACAAAGAAAATGTAAATTCATGTTGCTTTTCATTTTTAACAAGATCACATCCAAAAAAGCAGAACTGCATTACTAATTTATG
>VUQJ01030053.1:36095-49324 GCA_015108635.1 Andinoacara biseriatus
TTCAAGGATACAAATGACTCATTTGCAAGCGCACATTTTCAAGGTATCTAACTCTTCTATGTCTTGTACCTGCACATTTGAAACGTGTTAGCCTATATGCTAAAGCAACCAGTTTGCACTAATAAGTAATTGTAGTCGGCTTTTGACCAGTGACCAAAAAGTACATAAATCAGCCGAGAGCGTATGTGGTACGTATAAACTTTTTTTCTGATGGTTTTCTTGAGATAACGAGTTATTTATCTCGTTATCAAGAAATAACGATTACCGTTTTCTCAAGATAACGAGATAAATAACTCGTTATCTCGAGTAAACAAACTTTGTTTTCCCGAGATAACGAGTTAATTTACCGATGGTCTTCTTGAGATCATGAGATGATTTTTTCTTCTTCATCGGTGACCAGGTGAGCGGACAAGGCCGTCTTCATGGTTAACGAATAATGTAGGGGAGGTTCTGAGCAGCAGGACTGCGTGCCACTAAAGACCTTGTTTATGAGGTTCAGTCCTGCCTTCACCCAAAGGGTGCAGAGCTACAGCGAGGGACTCGACACGAAAGCGCAAAAAGACTAAAGTGACACATAAACTGATCATGAGCATTCAAGAAAAGATCATCTCGTGAGCTAGAGAAAACCATCGGTAAAATACCTCATCATCTCAAGAAAACAAAGCTTGTTTTCTCGAGATAACGAGTTATTTATCTCGTTATCTCGAGAAAACAGTAATCGTTATTTTGTGATTATATATAAATACATCAGTGTTGTTTCTTTTATTCTGATGGGAATATGCTTGTGATACTTTTAAAGGAGCATTCAAAGGAACTGCAATCCTGTTCACAGGCTATCCCAGCACCCCACACACACACTAACACAAACACATCCCCCCGCACCACACTTTTAAAAAACAAGCGCACATGCACACACGCACAGGCACACGAACGCGCACACATGCAAGTCACGTGAGCTCACATCCATATATGGTAAAGAATAAGAATACTGCTGACTGTATGTTGTAACTGGAGAGGTTTACAACCTCATGTGATTTTTACACCAACCTTATAGCTATGCCACATGTTTGCAATGCCAGTACTGAAAATCATTTCCCTAAACTTGTATGCATCCAGATAAGAGATCACTGCAGTGATAAGTGCTCCTTACCCATTCTGAGCAATGCAATTCCCATTAGGGCAGAGAACAGATTGCATTACAATGGAATTTTATTGTCCGTGTATGGCTAATCCCGAGGGCCTAAGCTGTCATTTTACCTGCAGTTGGATTGATATTATGTGTGTATATGGGAGGGCAGGAGTGGGTGAGGGTGGGCTTTGTGCATATATTTGATCATGTAGTTTTTGAACTGTGGCACAATCAGTATACAGTATGACTGTTAACTCTGTGTGTGTTCCAGCTGGATGACGCCATTTCAGATTCACTAGCCCATAGCAATATTTTTTATGACTATCAGGGAAGGGATGCTGCGATAGATCTCGGTGTGCATTTGACAATTCCTTAAGTCAAGGATGTCAAGGCTCTTCAAGTTTAATGAACAAAAGGGGCCTGATCTCTAAAGACTCTAAAGTTGAGTGTGAGAGTAAGACTTTTTAAAAAGGAAAAAAAACAGGACTGCTATCTGGATTTTGGCTTGAAAAGAGCTCAGAAACAAAAAAGGACACTCTGTTATACTTGAGCACATTATGCCTTAGATGCAAAGCACCCAGCTCACACACTGCAGCACACCTGTGAGTCTGCCAGAGATGTGTGACAGTTGCGAGCAGAAAGATACAAGAGAAAGTTAAAGTGAAGCAGAAACGATGTGAGCGATACAAGAGTCGCTAAATCTGATGTCTGAAGTCGATAAAAGGGAATTGTTTATAATTTATGACAGTAAAATGAACACTAATGCAATAAAAAAAAAAACATCTGATAGACAAGATGTTGTTGCCGAGGGTTAGGGTAGGTAAAGTTAGCTCATTTGGATCGTGCTTTTAGCAACACCCAAAAAAGAAAGCTCATACTTATTTTACTTGGGTATTTCAAAGGTCATGCGGCACTTGTTTTCAGCCAAAGAAATCACACAGGTAATAGGTAAACAAAAAAATAACAGTGGGAAAGGCAAAGAAAGAACAGAGGAGGAAAGGGTGAAAAAATAGGTGGTAAGAATCATGTTTACAAAAACTTAAATGTCAAAGAAAAACCTACTCTTAGAACATCTTTCACTTTACTGAAGAGGTCGCAAAACTCTGTGGAAGCCAGGTTTATGAGGCGTATCACATTTACAAAAAAGCACTAGCAAATAAATTACATACGCCCAGGAAAGAGGAGAGAAGCTTCAGGATTTCAGTGGTGGAGTTGTAGACGTTTCGCCAGTTGTACTGTAGCATTCCGGGTGGACGGTTTTCCAGAGGCCCGTTGTACAGGAAGTTGGCCAGCAGCTCTGTCCACGTTCCGCCATTGAGACGCTCATTGAGGGCAGCAGCAAACACGGGATTCGCCAGCAGAGCCTGATTTTTGAAAGCAAGAAGATGGGTTCATTAACAGTTACAATGGCCACCTGTTAGAGGCTTTAAATTAATGTGGTATGAATGCAAATAAATATTTATGAGGACCAAAAGGCTTTAAAAAAGGAAGGATGAAAAAGCATGGGGGTGGAGGGGGGTGGGGGGGGGGGGGGGTGCGGCGGCTTTGCTCTTTGCTGGAGCTGACATTCATTTTTCTGCAGAATTAATTAACCACATTAAGATAGATGGCAGTGTTGTACTTGCAGCTCCAGGATGCACATCAACTATTCTCTATGGCCAAGAAGTGCTCATTTACAGCACAGAGCGTGGATGTGCACAAATACGCCAGCATATGCACATTTGCATGGTACAGATACATTAGGACCCACAGAGAGAATAAATGCAAATCAAATTCCTCCCTGTAAACACACAAACAAGGCTGCATATGCACAATAAAAGAGAGAATGGTGCGGGTCCTCCTCTTCAATCCCCTTTGCTAACATGACACGGAACATGTATGTGACTCACATTCAGCTCGGGTCACAGATCAAGCTGCAATTTACATAATCATACAGCAAATTAATAACAGTAATACGTTGAGAAGGGGCACAAATTTAACTTTGCTGCAGTGGCCCACTTACATACAGCACATATGAATATGTATGCAGTTTTGTTTAGCGAAATAACCATTTTTGAGCTTCTTAAACAAAAATCCTTTGAGGATAAGGCTATTTGACTCCCATCTACTGATTTACATGTGTTGCTCTCAAGTTACCACAACCATTCCCCTCCCTCTCACACAAAACACTTTCCAGTTGCTAGAAATTAACAACCAAGTAATAATCTGACACTGTCCTACATTTGTAAGTGCAGCCCATGTAATGCAGCTAAATGTGGCTAACATTTTAAAGCGAAGCCCTGACTTTTGGTCAGCAAAGGGCGCTGCATGTCAATGGAGCACTGTGGCCTCCACAGTGTGAAATTCTGAGTTAACGATTCAGATATATTCTGCCCACTGTGCTCAGTGGCATTTCAGTGTCAACAGTTTTGATGATATTCTGCTTAACCTAAGGACAAAGTGTCAAATTAAGTAATCTCTACACTGCATGTGACCTTTTAAAAAAAAAATCTGTGCATCTATCATTGAGGGTGCCGCATTAAGGACACGATCCATCAAAATCGTCTTATAAAAAAAAAAAAAATCTGAGCCATTCTGAAAGAGCAATAAGAGAGTTACGCTGGCAAATTGACCGTAACTTTTTAAGCGCTTCGGTATAGTTCACCTCTTCATCCGGCTACTGCCGCACGTGGTTAAATGTGCAGCCATTGGCTTAATGTTCAGTGGCATTTAAGCCGCATAGATATGCCATTTAACCTTGTTGGTCATGTGGTAAAGTGAAGAATTGATCTGTGTTTACCTTTAAAACACTTGCTCCCCGGTGAGAAGCTAATCCATATATTTGTAAATAGATGACAGGTTACATGCTGTAGTTATGGTAGTGGAGTGTGGGAAGTGTAATGGCCAGGATGTGACAGCAAGTCGCACTCCTACGGTTTAGTCAGAGGTACGGTCTTCGAGATTCTCTGTTCTGCTACTGATGAAGGAGCTGCTGTATATATGTGCACCATCAAACGGCACTTGTTCCAGCAGTAACTACAGGTGTCACTGAACCAGTCGGGACCGTAATCCTACAGAATATAACGATGTAAAAGCAAAAAGCATTTCCAAACGCTCTTTATTTTTATGCCATCTTCGAGCATATGCACAGTGTGTCCTTTTATTCCTCTACACCCAAAATCATCCAACTCAGATGTAGCTGTGGTGGCGGTGGTAATTGGTCCATCAAAATGAAACGTGTCTGCGACCTTGAATGACCTCTGGAGATGACAAACCTCTGAAGCCACCGGCTTTGGAACAAGAGGTGGACAGAGGGAGGGAGAGAGAGAGAGAGAGAGAGAGAGAGAGGGAGCTGGGTGGGGAGAAAATGAAGACAAAGGAGGATTGCTGGTCCATTTGTGTAAAGGTTAGGGCTAGGGTAATGAATACCCTAGCTATATGGAGCTCCCAATGTCTGCTTCCCTCCAGCTGCCTATAAGCTCATTTGGAGTGACACTGGAGTAATGTCAGTGTCAAGGAAATACGGCGAGAGGCAAAAAGAGGGAGAAGAGGAAAGGAAGGAAGAGACAGAAGTGGTGGCAAAGAGTGCATGTCCTTTCCTTCTACAGATAATCCTTTCTGCTAGGATGGAAAATTATCCTGCACTTATCCATAATTACTTTCCTCTCCCAGTCTCCATATCTAACAGAAGGTGTGACTAAATGATGTACACAGCATGTATATATTCTCACATGCAATAGATTTAAGTCTCATTATTTAATATTTAAAAGAATATACTGCAGTAACTGTAAAGGAAGCTACTGTATGTTTTGCGCTTCATGTAGCTCTGCTGCGAAACCTAAGTGCACGTAAATGCACAAGCTTAAATTACAGATTGTATATTAAATGTTTGCAATTTGAGTGCAGGTTTTTTTAAATATTGCTTTTAATATAATATATGTTTGTCCTGAACTTTTTTACTTAAAAAACCTGATACTAAACTCAAGTAAATACTGCTCAGTTCCACCTCCACATTATTAATATTGGAGTGCACTCCTGGAGTAGCTTTGCGTGATTCGTACTTCTGTATAATTATTATTTTGCTTGGTACAGTTCCTTCAGTTCCGTTTTAGCACCTATTACTTTAATGCAGCTGACTTCTAATTGGTTACCTCTTGTAAGCAAAAGATTTGAACAGCAGGTACTGTAAGGTGGCGCTTCTCTGCTCAAACCCAGATTACGAATATTGTTTCTCTATGACATCACAAATCCAAGAGTAGAAAAAACTCCCGGGATGATCGGGATTCCTTGTGCATATACCATCCTGATGATTTCAAACTCTGGCCATGTTTAACATACTCTACAAATCAACCACTGTAATTGTACAGCATTATATAAAAATGAGAGTCTCACCCGTATTGCATTGACTTGAGAGCTATTTTGCAGGAAATCCCAAACACGGGGCCCAAGTTCATCCCAAGAGTCAGCAAGTTCTCTTAATATGGCCAAGGTGTTGAAGGTGCTATTCGCCTGAAACACAAAAACAATAACATATCATTTTACACATTTATCTCACCTTCTCCTCACTGAAAGTCTCACTGAGCCTTTGTTTCATGCCGAGCCAATACAAACACGAAAGTAGTCCACAACTGCACTTTCAGTTAATCTCCGCAGGAACTCATCACACTGTAACACTGCCACCCCCCACTGTGTTGAATGTAAATGGGGTTATTTACCCCTGAACACTGACTTGTAAACAGCCGACTGTGTCGGGAGTGAAGAGGGCCTCCTGCGCCAACACCGGGCCGCTCGCTGTGAAGTCGGCAGGTTTTGCTCACGCTCATTATGTACCTTCAATGCAAAATTCGCACAGCATGTCTGCTGTTTGGTTTGGATGCAGGTATCAAAATGATGCAAATCTTTGGCAGAAATGTCATGTCATGGAAAACAATATATATTTATTGCGTTGCAGGAACAAGCCTTCTGATTAGATGCTTTATTTTCCTTTTTTACACTAATATGTGACATCCAGGCATACTGAAGGTGGGCATCTTCTACCTGCAATTAGCCTAAACCTATTTGGAAGTAAATATATGTATATGAATATATAGAGAGAGAGTGGCTTGAAGTTTTCACTGCAAATGTAACTTAACACTGGCCAGAGCAAAATCCTCTTTTGAAGTTCACAAAAAGTCAGTATACATATAGAAACCTTTCATTTCCCCTCTAGACCTACTTCTTTCACCAGGAGACGAGCAGCAGGTGTATCAGGTGCGTAGAGGACTTTCCCTTGCAATAATGGCTTGAAGGTGCTCCAAATGTAGCGCAGACCAGGTGTGCTCTCCAGGGTGTCGACAAGAGTCTGACAAAAAGCATCTATGGAAGAGAGGAGGTGAGGAGAGAAGACAGCGAAAGTCATGGCAAGACTACGAAAACAACTCTAAGTCTCAAACTCCTCTGTGCATACTGGATGCATGCGCTTTCATGGGACTAGAGGAAAGTGGAGAAACAAGTTGTTTGATCTGTGCAAAAATCATAGAAATTGAAGTACCCAAGAAGCAAACATGATAAATATTGTACATGAGGTTAAAATTCATATGTGGCTACCAAAGCAGACCTCTCAATACTTGTTCCCAGCATAGTTTGAGCAAATATGAAGATAGCAAAGGTTTCAGAAAATCTTCTCAACTTTTCCATTCATTGTATTACTAAAGCAAAGCTTTTATTTCATATAGCATGTTCAATAATAGCTTTATTAAGCATTTATATAGTTTTTACAACCGTTGAAAAAGCAAATGCTGAGAAAACCAACTTTCAAAAGTGGAAATTTGAAAATCCGACACAATCATTTGCACCGGTGCAAAAGAGCAGCGTGCACTGATAAAAACACATAGTATGTGAAGCATGTGAAAAACGGTACATTGCTGTACTCAGTGTGCCAAGTGAATGGATTTGCACCATACAGACAGTACTGATGCAATCACTGCACTTCACAACAGGACTGATTTTTAACAACTCCTTATTGTAGAGGCTTGATTAAAGCTGGGCTAGGTAAGATGCTTTTAGTGCCTCTAAACAAGAAATCCATTCTATACTTTCTGCTAATTGTAATTCTAGACCACCTCACCTCGTCTGGGCTCTGTTGTCATGCATTGGAAATCTTAGCCCATGATGGTAAGCTTTGGCCTATCACACATGTCTGGCCTTTTCAACCAGATCAAAAGAGTAGAGGAAGGTATAAGAGTGAAAAAGGCCACAGAAACAACAAAGGCGTAGTGGTGAAACTTGGTAAACAGAAGAGAACAGGACTGGAACCTTGCAGGAATCAAAGAGTTAGCATCATAGGCTATAAAATCTAATTTTATAACTCGTTTATCTTTGACAAGTATGAAGCATGTGCATGCACTGTATGGAAAAAGGTACCGGGCCGCTTACACCTACGGGAGCTGCTTCCCAATACTGGGAAGCTCCCAGCGCACTCTTTTCTTGCGCTGATGTTAATGCCAGAGGAGGTTTGGAGCTCTGCACTTGGGTCAGCAGAGAGTTGGTGACTTTAATGCACTATCCACCTCAACACCAGATGAGTCCATTCTGTTACTTTATGTGGGTTGCCACTTTGTGGCTGAGTTGCTGTGGTTCTTCAACACTTCCACTTTGCAATAATACCACTTAGAAATATCTAGGAGGGAAGAAATGTTACAAACAGCAAGAGTGGCATCCCATTACCGCTCGAACTGAGCTCTTCAGGGCGACCCAGTACTGTCCATACAGCCTATATGCACACTTGTCCGGTTGGCCAGTATTTAGAACACAGACAATGGGCAGTGATATCACTCATTGCTTACTGTGAAGCCTCCCACTGAACATTTTGGTCCTCAACATCTTGGTATTTTGAAAGTGGGTCTGATATGAAACAGAGGGACGCTGCACTCTAATCATGGTATCACAAGGCATACTGTAGCATCTGCTTTGTCTTATGGGGACCATAATTTACAAAATGAAATGCATGCAGTATTCACACGACTCCAGCAATTATGAACCTATGACGAACGTGTTCACTGAGGTAAAAGTTCAAGGCTGTTTTCTCACAGGCCTCTAAGCGATCTGACTTCCTTTTGTAACCAGAATCGGCTCCATCAGAAAGAATGTTTTCAGACCAGGAAGCTCCACATTTTATATTCAGTGTCTAGGTGCGACAGCGTGATGGCTATTTACATTTACATGTCTTTCTTTTTGCTTGACCCACTATTTCACTGACTCAGTCATAAAAACAAGGTTTAAATGAATCTTACCGTTTGCTGACCTCACCTCACAGGATTTTACAACCACTTTGACCCAAAAGAGCTCGCTTAAGCTTCCACAATATAAGAGCAATATTTCAGCATATTGTTGGGAGAGGCAAGTAATTACCGGTTTTACAGGGGTCCTGTGGACCGACAATGTCGTCTGAACAGAGTTCAGGAGATTGTTTTGCTTTTTTCTATAACATCACTCATAAGCAAACCTTTGTGTAGGTTTATCCTTGCTTTTACTTCTGTGTTTTTACTGCACCTGCATTTTGTTTTATCTTACTTTACATCTACATAAAGTCAACTCAACAGCACACTCTATCAATATTCAACCAAAAGAGCTGAAATACGAGGCAATAAAACACAACGCGAGCAATTATTAACACGCTCGAGAGAAGCGTTAAGTTCGTATAAAATGTTTTTCCCCTTATTGTTTGTTTGCTTTCTAATGATTTTTGTTAAAACAGGACTGCTGCTGCTTTTAGAGACGTTAGCGAGAATATTACAAGGAAATGTAAAAACACAGACCTGAGTGCATCAGAAAAAAGGCTTCTACAGGAAAAAAAGTCAATATGCTCAGCAGCAGTGGGATCATTACTTATTTAACTTATCTGCCAACATGAATATTGCCAGGTTGGTAGAGTCTTGAATAAGTTACATGAGGACCTGCGCTGCAAGCAGTAGAACCTGCAGGGGTTAGACAGCTTGTTTTTAGGCTGCGTCGGGTTTGTTCTGACTGAAAACGTGTTATTCTTGGAGTCTGGCACTCCATCCAATAACTGATCACTTTAGTGTGTCGTCTGCCAGTCAATACAGCTTTCTGCCTCTGTTGCAAACTGTGCCTTTTGTCCTGACACCTGTCATTACATCAGTGCTTTTTCCAGTCCTCTCTCATTTTTTCCCCTGTCAAAACTGCAGCACACTCCCTTTCTCTCCTCTCATCTCACCGGGGCAACTACTTCCCCCCATCAGGGAGATTTTACCGGCCATTTTCGGAGCAATTAAATGTTAGCCTTTCTGCCTGCTGGCCGTCTTTGCCAGGTGCTCCTGGGAGGTCAGTGCGCTGAGAGCTAATGGCCACCCCTTAGTCTGGGTCTGACCAGCTGTTCCTGCCGCACAGTGCATGCACAGATGCCACCTCGTGCAATCATAACGCTCCAAAGACAGGACATATGTGTGGCACATAGCTCAGTAGCTCTGTTCAATAGACTGTTAGATGTCTCCGGGTGGAAAAAAAAGTGACTACAAATTGGAAGATTTTCTGCATTTAAGAAAAATATGCAGTTCGGTACTTGTAAGATGAAAGGGCTCGCAGTGGATTTTCCAAAGAAGGAGACACCACTGTCATCTGCAGATAACAGCCGCACAGACTGATACAGCGACTCACGGGGACTGTGAAAGAGAGCCTGATCATCCCGGAGCACAGCTAAAAATCACACAAGGCATTTCCGTCAAGTAGAAAATAACGTCATCATGTTTTGAATGTATTGTTAATAGGTGTTATCATTAAAACAAACACAAAAAAAACCCATATTTGCCAATGTGTCTAAATTTAATTGGTAGCAGCTGTAAAGCTTCCAGTGTTTTAATACTATAGTTTATAGAATCAGAGGTGCTGCAACATGTGTTGCGATTGTTACTCAAGTGGCATCTGTAGGTTTATATACACGGTATATAATGAAGTAGTGAATGACTGCCAGTAGTAGTGCCAGTAGTAGTGCCTTTTCCTTGGTGAATGTTTGTTTCACGAGCTAAGGCGCAGGATAGGCCATGTGCTCATCAAGAAGGTGCTGGCTGGAGTGCAGAAGGGCAGAAGAAAAAAAAGTGCAAAACTTTAAATGGAGTGGTACTTGTATAGCCCTTTTCTATTCTATTTTCCTTTTCTTTTAACTGCAAGTCTCATTAACCCACATATACAGTGTTTAATTCTATGGCGTTCTACCTATAATGCACGCACCCGCATGGATAGGAAACACTAACTTTGATAACAATAAGCTACTCTGCTATACACAAGACCCTGACCCAGAATCAGTACCAGGTTGTCTCACACACACACACACACACACACACACACACACACACACACAATAAAGACTGCCTAACAAGGACCTGATATGCAGAATAACCTCCCAAAAATACAGCCTGAAAAATGTAGACTAAAGAAACTAAGATTTAAAACTGCAGCAGCAATGCACCTGCTAGCTCTGACATACCGCTCATAACTTATTTAACAATGCAAGCGCACTTTAGAATTTCAATATTTCTCCTGTTGTTTTTTTTTCTGTCTTTATCACACCACGTGTCTCATGTCATGCATGACAGACATGAGACACCAGATGGATGGCCATGTGAGAATACAAATGTCTGATGAAGTCTAACAATCAGACATTAGACAGTTTTTAAATGACAGCTCTCTAGTACAAAGCCCTGCTCTTGTGATCCCTCATTTGAGAATAATGCAGGTAACAGCCTGCTGATTCACAGGGAGGGAGGGAGTGGGTTGTCTGCCTCCTGCATCCTAAGTCAGATCTAATATTTCCAGAAGTGGGAATGCGGACAATCGGAATGGGAAAAAACCGTGGACTGCGTATGATTAAAATATGGAGGTGGAAAAGGTCGGGTGTTTCTGCCGCTCTTACAGTTCATGCGCTGTGATTTGATTAAGCTAATGTGGCTTTTTTTTTTTCCCCTTTCAAACTCAGCGGCTCTCATTTTGTGTCGCAACCTCTTCGTAACCACCTGCTCGGGCTGCCGCATAGCTGCTCTAACAAAATTATTTCTGTCACAAATGAAAAATGGGTCATTTTAAAGGGGGCAAAGGCCAGTAATGTCAGGAAACTACCTTTAAGAGGCAGAGGTCTTTCACTGGATGCAAAGTGGTGAAGCAATGCAGCTGTGAGTCACTCCAACCTGCCATGCAGACTTCCTGCAGCACAATATAGCCCAGTACAGCAATATCCGCATCCCTATGCCCAGCACTAATATTCACGGTTTCCTCACCGAGCGCCTCCAACATGCAGAATATATTTAAATCTACATCTCTGGACACCTTATTCATAAATATAAACATAAATATATCTGATTATGAAATTGGTTGTAGCATGATATGAGCGCAGACAGCTCCACTCAGCAATAAAACATGATTAGAGATGGCAGTGACAAATGCATATAGCTCTTTGTCTAGTGCGATATATCAGATAAGATATATCAGTTGGATATTATGTGCGCTACAGGGAGCATCAGATTACATAGGTGAAGTATTCTCCAGAGCTGTGTGCTCCTTTTTGACAATAGAACGTTGCTTTATTACAGAACAGCAGTCTGAAAGAAGAAGAAAATCTGTTCTTTACACCAGCTTTAGCCACAGTCAAATAATTGCTTGGAGCCTCAAGTCAACCCCTCAACTTACCTGGCAAATTTAATCAATTTGAGTTGCACCCTGGAGATGGGCTCAATTCCGCACAACAGTGAGACAGCACAACACGAACGCCAGTGCTACACACGCGCACACACAAACGCGGTCTTGCACATGCTGTTAGATTATCTCCTGTACTGCATTACTCATATTTTATGCATTTCATGAAATGAAGAACCCGAGGCAGACAAGCACACACGCGTTCTCGGGATAGAGATGCATACAGGTACGGCACGCACATACACCAAATATGTCAGTCATAAATGAACTACCCCCTGCGCCAATAAAGCAGCACTTATTTCTTACAGGCAGTACAAATGGTGCTGTGTTGCTGCATTTCAACAGAGACCCAAATAAGCTTGAATAAATCTTATTGAAGTCGCTCTCTCATAAAAGACATAGAGAGGCCTCTTTGACTTTCAGTAGTACAAGGAGAGCCACTCTCACTCCTGACATCTGTCACCATAGATCTGTATTTTCACTTCACTGGCTACAATAAAACAGACGCGGTTCAAACTAGGAATAAAGGGTGCCAATTATTTAAAGAGACTTCAATGGTAAAATACTCAGGAGGACAATAAGTGCAAGCCTCAAGACAATTAGTAAATGTTATGAGAAATGTCAGATAAGTTCCCCACAGTACGACAATGACAGGGTTATTCTGATAAATCAAAAGAAGACCGACCTGTTGAAAAATACCTGTTATTGGTACGGCCAAGGAACCAAATGTGCTAATGCGCTGACCTTGATTTTATACATGAAAAATGAAACATTTTGAAAAATGTCACAAAAGTAATTAAATCCTGTTATGTCCTCCACTCTGAGGTTGAGAGTTTGAATTTCAAAGTGCCCAATAAAAGGTTAAAGTGGCCAACCAATTACTGTTTGCAGAGTAGAGGGATGACCTGTGATAACATCCAATTCGATCATTTAAAAAAAAATGATGTAAGAGCATGAAAAAATACGGCATCTGACTGAATTCTCTACACAATTTTTAACTGTAAATTTATATAATTTCTAGAGCCACATTTTTACTTCATATTACTCCAAATTTCAACAATGGAAACAACTTTCAGTTCCAACAGTTCCCTCACCAACTCCATGAAGGCTCAGACGTCACTGTCAACAATTAATTGAGGAGGGAACATTACAGAGCCATTAACGAAACCTCTGTGCTGGCCTTTATTGTTGCTATTTCGCTATTCCTTTGTGTGTACTTTTACACTTACAAAGGACTTGTAATTGGCCATTACGCAGACACACTGCATATTCCAGATTAATTTAGCTGTACATATCCAACACAAAGAAATACCTCAGCAAATGCAAAACAGCCATTAGCATGCTAACGGAGATGTTACTGCTTACTGGGTAAGGAAGATCCAGTGTTTTTGCTAATTTGCACTGACACTAGCATGCAATTCCACTTAACAGTGTAACT
>VUQJ01030054.1:0-12136 GCA_015108635.1 Andinoacara biseriatus
ATGCTTTCTAATCATACTGCCTAAGGGAAGCATGTATAATGTAAATAAAATTGGTCCAAGCACAGAACCCTGTGGAACTCCATAATTAACCTTAGTGTGTAAAGAAGACTCCCCATTTACATGAACATATTGGAGTCTATTAGATAAATAGGATTGAAACCACTGCAGTGCAGTACCTTTAATACCTACGACATGCTCTAATCTCTGTAATAAAGATTATGGTCAACAGCTGCACTGAAGTCCAACAGGACAGGCATAGAGATGAGTCCACTGTCAGAGGCTCTAAGAAGATCATTTATAACCTTCACTAATGCCGTTTCTGTGCTGTGATGAATTCTGAAACCTGACTGAAACTCTTCAAATAAACTGTTCCTCTGCAGATGATCAGTTAGCTGTTTTACAACTACTCTTTCAAGAATTTTAGAGAGAAAAGGAAGGTTGGAGATTGGCCTATAATTAGCTAAGACAGCTGGGTCAGTGATGGCTTTTTAAGTAGCTGTTTAATTACAGCCACCTTTAAGGCCTGTGGTACATAGCCAACTAATAAAGAAAGATTGGTCATTTTTAAGATTGAAGCATCAAACAATGGAAAGACTTCTTTGAACAGTCTGGTAGGAACGGGATCTAATAAACATGTTGATGGTTTGGAGGAAGTAACTATTGAAGTTAACGAAGATCGACTGGAGCAAAAGAGTCTAAACAAATACCAGCAGCAGTGCTGAAAGTAGCTGACCGTGAAGATAAGTCTCTGAGATGGTTTTGAATAATTTTTTTCTCTAATGGTTAAAAGTTCCTTTGTAAAGAAATTCATGAATTCACTACTAGTTATTCCTGCATTCGATACAGTCCCTTGTTTTTTAGTGAAATTTAAATAATGTTTTATGTCTTACTTTTTTTAGCTTTTGTAAATCTGTTTGAATAGCCGTGCTGTTCTCCCTGACACTACAAAGAGTTAATGTTACAACTTCTACTATTCACAACTCAAAAATCTTTCAGTGTTCACTATTAGATCGGCTATTTTTGTTTTAGTCATTCATTTGAATACTATGCAGTGTTTCCAGATGATAGTTTAACATATTTAATATGCTAATGAGAAGATCCCAGTTGCAACTACACAGGTATCTGTATGTTGTTGATTTTTTTTAGCATTTATTTTATTTTTGAGTGTTTTTTTATTTACAATAAATAACATTATTAGGATAACATTATGGCTACCTGTCTAATAGTGTGTTAGTTCCCCGTTTGCTGCCAAAACAACCCTGACCCATTAAGGCATGGACTTCACTAGAACCCTGAAGGTGTGCTGTGGTATCTGCACCTTTATGTTCTTTTGGGGTCATGTTTTTAAGTCTGTTCAGTTTTCTGACCTGGAGGGGGGGCGGGGTGTGAAATGTGTCATTCACATTTAAAGAGACTGCATCAAAACGAGTTGCTCTGAGACGCACCTCAGTCTAGGGGTAACCTCGGGGTCTGTGGAACTACAATAACGAGGAATTCAGATCAAAGCATTGCAGTTCTACTTTATATAGAACACAAGTGAATGATTTACATGTGAAAAGGAAGGATTTCAAAGCTTGATATGTGCCCTTTAAGTCCTGTACTGTAAGTTGTGAGGTGGGGTCTCCAAGGATCAAACTTGTTTGTTCAGCACAGATGTTCAGCTGGATTGAGATATGGGGAATATGGAGGCCAAGCCATCACCGCAAACTGGTTGTTGTGCTCCTAAACATTCCTGAACCATATTTGCTTTGTGGCAGGGTGCGTTATCCTGCTAGGGGAGTCAAAGAATGCTCACGTGTCCATTGTTGTTACTTTCGGCATGTGCCGGGTCAGCATGGGCACCCTGACTGGTCTACAGCTATGCAGCCGCATATGTAACAAGCTATGATGCCCTGTGTATTCTGACACCTTTCTGTCAGAACCAGCATTAACCTTTCGACAGTTTGACCTACAGTATCTCGTCTGCTGGATCGCACAACTTGGGCCAACCTTCACTCCCCACATGCATCAGTAAGCCTTGGCTGCTCATGACCCTGTCACTGGTTCATCACTGTTGACCACTGCAAACTGACAACTGCAGAGTGGGGACACCCTACAAGAGCTGCAGTTTTGGAGATCCTCTGACCCAATCGGCTAGCCATCGCTATTTAGCCATTGTCAAACTCACTTAAATCCCTAGGCTCGCCCATTTTTTAACTTTGAGGACAAAATGTTCACCTGCTCCCTAATATATCCCACAGGTGCCATGATAAAGAGCTAATCAGTGTTATTCACCTCATTAGCCAGTGTCATAATGTGATGCTCAGTCGGGGTATATGAAAGATGGCAACAGTGTGAAAAGTGAAGCCAATGCAGAAGTGCTCCTAAACAATTTCAGTTTCCAATGTCATGACTGATTAATATTAATAATTAAGTTTTGAAATTAATAAAGATTTTCAAATTGTGTAAGACGAATGAAACAAAACAAAAAGTAGAAAAGAGGGATTTTCCAAACAGGGTGGAGGGAGAGGACCTGATCGCTGACATCGGAGGTAAACCGTGTGTCTCTTTTCCTCACCTGTGATGTGCAGGGGAAAGAGCGGATTGGTGCGACAGAAACGGGGGAAGATGCAGAAGAAGACCTGCACAGGTGATTTCTTTTTTTCTGTAGTTAGTCATTGTGAGCATGCACAGTTGTCATGTTTTACTTTTACTCACTAAATCAAAAAACATTATACATCAAAAATTAGAGACAGATGTTCAGCTCCTTGTTTCATGACAGATATTGTCAAAAAGTACTTGAAGAAGACAATTCATTTCATTTGACAGGTAATTCAATTCATGCAGATGATGTTGATACAACTACTGTATATATATATATATATATATATATATATATATATTTGAAACATTAAATAGTTGGACCTTGGCCTCGTGAAATTTAGTCTGACCGGCCCTCTTTAAATTTTAATTGAATACCCCTGTTCTAGATTATCCAGAAGTGTGAATTTGAGGGTTGATGGCTGTCTGTCTGCGTGAGTCCCGTGATAAACTGCCGACCTGGTGTGCACCCACTTTTACCCACTGTCAGCTGAGCAGCTTACAGGTTTCCCAGTTATTTAAATTATTTACTTGGTTAGTTAGAACTTGTGTTGCTGAACACGAGAATTAAGCATGTTTCCAAACTCCCGAAGTGAGATTACAAAAGAGATAAATAAATATGCAAGTGAAGGAACTACGGAGCTGTTTGTATTGGTGGTAGGTGGTGGTTACCTAAAAATTAAGGCTCAAATCTAAAATACACACATTGATTCAGTCAGATGCTGTGAAAGAGAAGACCACCATGCTTTAATTTTGATGCCAGCTCCACACTCAATTTGCTCATAGATACATTAATGAAACTGCCAAAAATGCTGTGGCTGCAGATCCCAGATCAGTGACCTTTCACAGCCCAATACCTACAAAGAAAGCTCAGTTTGTTCTCTTATATGACCCACTAATTTCAAAATGCATTTATTCAACATTAGCAATGTCAGCACTAAAAGTTATACCTCTTAAGCATTTTAGAATTTTAATTGTTTCTAGCATTAAGTTTTGGAGCACTATAACAGCAAAGAGAAACAGGCTTCTTTTTATTCTTTCCTTTTTTTTTTTGCTTAGAATCACACAGCAAATAAACAGCAAAAAGAATGTGACTCATTTTGTCAGTTATTTGAGGGTAGATGGGGGGAAAGAGTTTAATTTATTTAAAATGAAATTTAAACAATAAAGGTGTGTTAATGTCTTCCACAGCTACTGTACGTTAAGCAATTGATGCATGTAGAAAAATCTTTAAAGTGTAGCTGCCATATAACACTAATATGTGAATTGTATGAACACTGAAAAAAGAAATGAAGAAGATTTGAGGGTCTTTTATTGTTTCTAGGAACAAGTTCTTAAGAAACCAAAAGGCATTTTCAAACACATTACTAAAGGTACATTGTGTTTTATGGACTCAGATAAGGATACTGCCTACTTTGGAGATTACTCGTAATTCAATTTATTTGACAGAAAACAGATTTACATAAAGAATTTTTACCTCAGTTTGATTGGATAATCTACATGTTTCTGCATTACTTTTAGCTCCACTTCTCAGCTAGTTGCTGCAAGTTCTACACACACAGCTAGTGACATGATTGTAGGCGTAATTTCGGGTTCTGAGGTCAAAGCAGTGCAGGGTCACTGATCTCCTCTCGGAGCCGTCTTCCTGGCAGCATCTGTTTTCCTGCTGGACTAGCAGGTCACCCTGTAACACAACCCTGAGGACAAAGGCAGAAAAAAATGGGAGAAGGAAAATAAATTGGATTTATGATGAACACCGGACACGGATTACAGACTTTGTAATATTTTAAATTGCTGTGTAATAAGTGTTGCTCTTAGATTCAGTCTTACCTTGGCTGAGACGAACACTGGCCCAGACACACAGGCAGCTGTATGACAGTGGTACAGTTGTCGATGGTGATGTTGACACTGGACACCCTGGGAGCACATTTATGGTTACCTGGGATGGGAAGATACATAGAAAGGAAGGAAGTGGGTTTTAAGTCAGTGTGAGTCAGCAAATACAGCAATTATAAATAACCTCAGTATTTTTTTCCTTCTGACTTTACTTACATCTAAAGCAGCAATGTTTATCATCCCAAATTCTGTCCTCCTAGAGCAGAAAAAAAATCCACAAGTACTTATGGTTAAATCTTTTCCCGAGCTTATTTTATAAACAGTAGTTTGGTACCAGATCATCACCTTTTAAAATTGTATTCAAATCTAAACACTGATGTAGCTTCTGGATTGGAAAAATGAAAAAAACTAGGCCACTCTGGCTTTATGCCTGCAGTCTATCTAAATGCCACCAGATGGCGATAGAAGTCTGTGGGAAAACAGTTTTATGTGTTGACCTCTGTAAACCCTTAACTGCTGAGTTCATGGGCTCACTCACTCATTTTGAGTCATATCAGATAAAAAATGAAGTCTGTTTTTTAAATCTTTTCCATTAAATTTTTGAACCTCGAGGATTTTCTGCGGTATGAAGCAGCATGCTCATTGGCTAATGAGCTGTCAGTCACAATCATCAGCCAATCAGCATGTTTCACAGTCATACCTGTCTTTCCTCATCACACTCGGACTTTTGCAACCAAGATGGCTTTGGTGGAAATGTTTAAATCAGGGCTTCAAAAAAAGGATTGATGAAAACAATGGGTGATGTCACAGTAGCTATGTTCATTTTATATACTGCCTCTGGGTTCTCCACTGACTCTGTTGCCTCCCTGCGGCTACAGTCTCACTGCAAAATAAATTGGAACTTTCTTTTTATTTTGGAGTAATTTTTAGTACCTCAGGGCAGCTTTCATCCAGACAGACTTTAGTCTCAGTCAAAATGCCCTCTTTGCTGCAACTAAATGAGAGGCAGGGACGGGTCAGATCTGTCCATTTGTCTCCCACCTACATACACAACACAGAAAATATGACAATAAAGGCTTATTCGTTTCAAACCAAATTCTCACCTATGTCTAAGGGAGAGAGAACATTTCTTTGCCAAATACATAAACAAGTGATTAGACACAGCATACCTTGTATGTCTGTTCACTGTAAGTGCACGTCTTCTCAACTGAAAAATAACAGATCAAGTTTTAAGTCCAGTACTGGAGTTCCAAACTAACAGAAAGTCTAAAAACTACTGGAAAATAACAAACTGAGAAATATGCATTGTACACACACACACACACACACACACACAAACACAAACACCCACACGCTCTTTTCTTTTGCACTTCGAAACTCATTCCAGTGCTGCTATTTTTAAGTCACTCCAAAGATTTCTGTTAAGACCACTTTGGACGACTGCGATTAGATCACGGAGGGATCACTGTTCAGGAAAAGTCCAGTTTCCAAGACACATGTCTATAGCCCAGAGGAGGAGCACAACCATGAAAATGCTTCTTGTTATTTCATTCAAGGGTTGTTCAGCGTGACTTTGAACTCCAGGGTCAGACTGTCACCAAGGAGTTGTAGGTGTAAAGGAATAAAACATTTCCAGCTGTCCAGAGGTGCACAAGAATAAGTTTTTGAATTGAATTTTGAATTTTTTTGCTGTCTTGATTTTTATTCCTGCATATGTCTGAATTTCTTTAAATTAGGCACAAATATTCACCTAGATAAACTGGTTAGATTTGGATGGTCAAAAGTCAAGGTTAGGCCTCACGTCTGTCCCATTCTTGTCAATGCAGTATAGCAGGAATGCCTGGGGCACGAATTTCATTACACAGTTTGCTGGAAGTGAGTAAAGCTGTTATCAAATTGAAAGGGGGTTACAATAATGACTGCAAAATTTTATACAACTTGATTCCCTGAGTTTTATATTTTGGAAGCCCTCAGGATTGTTGACACAGAAAAATAGTGAGAAAGCAAGTTTGCATACATGTAGGGTTGTTCACACCATGTACTGGCTACTGCATAAACTGGATTGAATGAAATGGAAACTACTTAAACATGATCATGAAAAATAATGAAATGCCTGTTCTTACCACAAATCTGATCTCCACAACAGGAGGTATTCACCAAAACCTCAGTGGGGCCACAGAGCGGAACCGGCTCAGGAGGTTTTGGAAAACACTCCTCAGTTCGAGTCTGGTTGTTACATAGACACACATTGCAGTTGGACACCCACACCTCACCAGGCTGGAAGAAGGGTACAGAAAAAAATTTAAATGTAAAATGTGATCTAGAGTCAGAGATAGCGGCATTTATTTATTTTTTACTGATGAGGAAAATCTACTCACCAGTTTAGGCTCTCCTCTTGGTCCTTTGCAGTCTGTGAGGGCGGGAGGAAGAAAGAAATTGACTAACTTATTTCCCTTCATACGTATTTAAACCAAACAGGTGTCAGACCACGTTACTCACAGGCACAGTCAGCCACACAGATGTTTGAATGAGGTCCAGCTCTAAACAGGTTGCTGGGACAGAAGCAACCTGCAGCGCTCTTTTCAAATGAGGCCCCTGAATAACTCACTCTGAACAGCCAAACCATGAGAGGAAGAGAAAAGGCGAAACCTTTGACAACCTACAAACCACCAGTAGATTATGTAGGATGTTAGTAAAATAAGTAAGGGTATTTTTTAAGAAGGAGTAAAGTCTTCAAACCCTCCATAGCAGAAGTCATCGTGCTTGCTGTTACATTCTCTGTAAACCAATCCGTCTGGACATGGCACATCTGAAACATCACCAAAGACACTGACGCTAGTAATGCAGGTATCAATTTGGGGGGAAATAAATAAAGTAAATGACATTACATTCAATTATTGTAGTAATTGGCTGATAAAAAACACACACATACAGCAGCTTCCATTAGTCAGTCTTCTCCAGTCAACACAGAAACCAGCGTTTTTACACTCCTCCGCAGTTTGTTCAAGAGAAGAGCAGGAAGCATTCGTGTTCCTGCACGAATCGAACTCACAGTTCTTCTTTTTAAGGTTTAGATTGATATACCTGCTGCAAATTTTAAAGACTCTGGGGAAACAGAATAGATGCATCTTTACTTGTAAGCAGTTAGAGTACTGTACATACTACACTGCTCCAAACAATTAAGGAACACTTTAATCGGAGTAGCATCAATTCAATTAAACCTCTGGGATGTTGATCAGGTCAGTTAAGTAGCAGAGGGGGATGTTTCAGCTGCTTTGGTGTTAATGAAATTAACAACAGTTTCACTAGAGGGGCAACAATGAGACAACCCCCAAAACAGGAACTGTTTTACAGATCACATTTTTCCCTCCTCATCTTTTCTGACTGTTTTTTCTATAGTTTGGATAGGCTTAATGCCACTGCTAGTAGCATGAGGCGATGCCTGGACCCTACAGAGGTTGCACAGGTAGTCCAACTCCTCCAGGATGGCACATCAATATGTTCCATTGCCAGGATGTTTGTTGTGTCTCCCAGCACAGTCTCAAGAGCATGGAGGAAATTCCAGGAGACAGTCACACTAGGAGAGCTGGACAGGGCCGTAGAAGGTCCTTAACGAATCAGCAGCACCAGTAGCTGCTCCTTTGTGCACTGCCAGAGCCTTATATTAACAACAGCAGGCCACTGGTTTGAATGTGTCTGATAAAACTATTAGAGCCCGACTTCATGAGGGTGGCCTGAGGGCCTGACACCCTCTACACCCGTGCAGTGGGTCCTGGGTTCCTCGTGGTTTGTGGCAATGTCAAACCTCATGTGGTGAGAGTATGCAGGCAGTTCCTGGAGGCCCCTATGCTCACCAGATATCCAATTGAACACCTCTGGGACATCATGTTTTAGTCCATCTGACACCACCAGGTTGCACCTCAGATTATGCAGGAGCTCAGTGATGCCCTGGTCCAGATCTGGCAGGAGATCCCCCAGGACACCATCTGTCACCTTGTTAGGAGCCCCAACGTTGTCAGGCATGCATATATACATGTGGGGGCCATACAAACTACTGAGCACTAATGTTTTCAAAGTGTTCCTTAAATTTGTTTAAGGGCCCCACGCTCACCTGACCTAAATCCAATAGAACAAATCTGGGATGTTATGTTTTGGTCCATCAGATGTTGTCAGGTTGCACCTCAGACTGTTCAGGAGCTCAGTGATGCATTGGTCCAGATCTGGGAGGAGATCCCCCAGGACACCATCATCTCATTAGGAGCCTCAACGTTGTCAGGCATGCATAAAAGAATGTGGGGACCATACAAACTACTGACACTCTCTGTTATTTGCATATGGTTTGAAACCAATTACAGGAACTTGTGTTAGTTTGTGTAGCTTACGCATTATGTAGAAGCCGGCATAGTGGACTCGGAATGCAGGTGGTGGGTCTGTTAGTGGGTAATAAATTTTGCTCAGAATCACAGGGGACATCCTTTTGTGCAGAAACATTTGCTGGATTCAGAGGATCTGAATACACCCAGTCATAGGCCGTCTTATCACAGCAGGCGTCGTCCTCAATCCGTCCTCCTTTACGGATGCATGATGCTCCACCACACACACCTGGAGGGGGAATGGAGAAGTAAGCACAGGGATGAAGATGTGAGATTAGATTTCTAACATACCATTATACATTGCAGATAATATATTGTGTCCCTTGCATGCTTATTGTTAAAAAAAAAATTGATTTATATTTGAGCTACAAGTTTTATGTCAAGTTTTTTTTTAATAACTTGACATTCTGGCTGCTTTTAAATTGTAATTACCTGCTAATCCACTCTACACACAAACAACACATATACACACACTTCTATAATGGTTATCCAGTACACATTCAGCCAAATCTCTGGTCATTTTCTATCCAGGACCCACCACATTGCCCCTGGGTGTTGTTGAGGAAGTGCTCCATGGCCAGACTGACCACCAGGGTATAAAATGGAGTGAGGGAGACAAAAGAGCGGATCTCTGGGAGATGGATAACCACCTTATACAATGTGGTTTCAAACCTTAACCCATGCTCTTCATACGGTGGCTGTATGATCACGTTGTTCAGAGTAGCCTACGGCAAATAGGATCAGGTCAAACCATAATATTAGAACAATGCAGGCTTAAATAACTTTCATACAGAAACTTATCAGTATCTATAATACATATAAGGATTCATGGTGGTGACAAGTGTAAATAATAGAGTACTGTAACATATCCTACTTGTACTGCAAACAGATGTTGAACAATACTGAGTGTAGCCACATTGTTCTGATATCTCAGGATGATGCCTTTAACACAGGAGCCATAGAAACCAGGCACACAATGGATGTTATCAACAGCAATGGTCAGATTATGACGTGGTGACTGCTCCTCCACCAATATGTAGGTGCCTTGATCCAGGAAATCAAAGTCTACTCCTTGGAAAGAAATGTAATGGGGATCCCCATACAGCTCACATTGACCTGGAATTAATACAGGAAAAATAAGAAATGTTTTAGTAGATGCTTGCTTGGATAATCCCCTTTGGATGTCTTTCCTCTAGCACCATCATGTGGTGAAATATTTAGATTGTCAAACATTTTACATCAAGACTAAAGCCGTGAAACAAACAGCATCCCAATGAAAAGATTAGCATCCATACAGACTGAGTTAAAATGGGGAATATAGCAATAAATTATCATCTAAGTCATCATATTAACACTGAATTTTGAGAGTTATTACACACTGATGTCAACATTTAGCTGTAAGTGCTGCACCACTTATGTGTGTGGTTGTATACTATTGATAAAGTCCAGCAGATTCATCAGTTTGGATTGATTCGGGAGTAAGACAACCTAACGTTTTGCGATGACACCCACTGAACAATGAAACCATTTAAATTATTAATAAAGAGTAAGATACACTTACAATCACACTTCCATGTTTCACAGCATCCATCAGAGACTTTTGTGATCTGACCTCTGGGGCAGGTGGGAATTGTAGGTTTTGGACATGCCGCTGGGGTCAACACAATCTTCCCACTGACACAGTTCTTATGGAAACAGCCCTCTGTCCAGTTCTCACTGCATGCCCAGCGTTTTTTATTCTTTATGTCCACGCATTCGCACACTGCTCATGTGTGGACACAGTTGCAAAAGAAAGTCAACAGAAGATACACTCCAACTTAGTTTCAGTCACTTAAGGAAGTGAAAGCTAGGATCACTGACAAAATTGAAACCTTACCCTCTGATGTGGAGTTTTGAGTTTGTGTGGCTCCAACAGTGGTAGGGGTAGCATGGCTTGTAGTGGCTTTGTATGTTTCTTTTGGAAGTACTGAGGTTAAAGTGGCACTTGAGGTAGTTGTTGGTATAGCGGTAGTGGCTGATACATTTTCATTGGTCACTGAGACATGGGTAATGGTGTTCAAGCTTGTAGAGGTGGTAGTTAGCTTTGTTGACCTTGCTTCGGTAGTAGCTGAAGGAGCTGTAGTTGTCACTGTGGAGTGTGTAGTGAACATTGTTAACCATTTTTTTAGTTGTAGGTGAGGTGGCTGTAGTCACGGGTGCAGAGGTGGAAATTGGCCATGTTTTAGTGGTACCTTTGCTTGTCCTGGTTGGTGGAGTTGGAGGAGTTCGAGAGGTGGCTGCATTAGTTGTAGCACGTGGTGTAAAAATGGTAGAGGACCATGCTTCAGTGGTAATTGGGAAATTGGTAGAGGGCATCATTTGTGTAGTTGTCATGATAGCTGTTTTACTTGTAATTAAAGTGGTCGTTTTCATAGTACTTGAAGGTGTGGGTGGAGGTGGTTCTGTAAGGAAAATATGATCTAAGATAATCAAACACATTCCTCCAACACATATTTTTTTTAAGTCATTTATAGGCAATGTAGTTATAGATGAATAGAATTCACACTTACCACAATGAATCATTCCATTTTCACAGCGGCTGGATAAATTAAGAGAATGAAATAATCAGGGCTCAATGTCATTTTTAATGTAATGTAACGAAAAATGCACTGAAAATGTATGTATTTTGATACATACATACAGACCATACATATCATTAAAAGATAAACTCACCACACAGAAGAGTTCAGCATCACCAGCTCTCCTGGTTGAACAATTGTGTCATTGAAATAGCAGGAGCAGTTCCTGATTGTAGTGCATTCACCAGTATTGTCGTCATAGTATGGCGCTTCATTTGGGCATCTTGGGTAACAGCCTTTTTCAATAGGGGAAAAGCAAAATTTCACTGACCAAAATGATAAACAAAGTACATCCCATTCTTAATACGTATGGTTTAATGTGATGCTGGCCCACCCTTTGGAGCTTAACAGTTTCAACTCTTCTAGGAAGGCTTAGTCTCTACTCTAATTCATCCTAAAGGTGTTTTATCTGGTTGAGCTCAGGACTCCGTGCAGGCCAGTCAAGTTCTTCAACACCAAACTCACTCATCCGTGTCTTTATGGACTTGCTTTGTGCACTGGTGTGCAGTCATGTTGGAACAGGAAGAAGCCATTGCAAAACTGTTCCCACAAAGTTGGGAGCATGAAATTGTCCAAAATGTCTTGATATGCTGAAGCATGAAGAGTTCCTTTCAGTGGGATTAAGGGGCCGAGCCCAACTCCTGAAAAGCAACCCCACACCATAATCCCCCCTCCACCAAACTTTACACTTGGCACAATGCAGAAGTACCGTTCTCCTGGCAACCTCCA
>VUQJ01030058.1:0-15034 GCA_015108635.1 Andinoacara biseriatus
CTAGTATTTGTGCTGAGGATGTGTGAGAGTGCATCGGGAGAATCTTCAAAACGACGATGTTCTGTGACGTGTGGCCCCTGCAGATGTGCATCCCCCTGCCCCAGGGGCCTCAGCAGCTTTTCAGACTGAAGCAAGCAGCGGAGAGTATCAGACACCCTTCAGTGTGCGCCCCCCAAAATACTCACAGACAGATACAGGCCAGAGGGGGAAAAAAAAAAAAAAAAAACACCAAAGAAACATATCCAGGAGAGAAGGAACTCACACCAACTTGGGGGGGCTTGAAGAGGGGACAATAATAACAAGTGAAGATGTGCTAAGTTTAGCTGTAGGTCATTTTTTGTAGCTTTTTGCTGCCCGGAATACAAGTGAGGGTTGTCATGTAAGTGGTGACTAAACCTGCTGAGATATTCCTTTTGAATGGAGGATTACAATGTAAATACTTTCTTCTACACAGGCTGCTGGAAGTCTCACAGTTGGACTTTCATAGAGAGCCATGAAAGTATTTGCTTAGTCCTGTTTAATTTGTGTAATGTAATGGATTTTGCTGCCACAGAGGAAACATTTTTTCATAAGTGAAACCGAGTTCACAGCTGTCTTCTCTGTAGAAAGATCCAGGGACAAAAATCCCAATAAATCAAGTCAAAGCCAAGAAATGCCACTGTCACAGATAACGAGCTCCAAAAGATGGTGTGAAAGAAGCTGTCAGAAAAAAAATGATGCAGAGAGAAATCGACTCACTTCAGTCAGTCAGTCGGCTTCATGGTGGGTACATCCACACGAGAATGACCCTCTTACACACGAGTGACTGAGCAGACGTTTGATGAAGTAGCCAAACGCTCTCACACTGTCAAATTCAAATGCAAGGCCCACTTCAAGTGCAGCCTCTGAATAGTGTGCCCTGCAACACTCCCAGCGAACACTGGACAAAGTGAACAGGCTTCAACTTTGACTGAGAAAAAAGGGAAAAATTTTCTGCCTATTAATTTTTGCTTTTTTTATTCACCCAAAATTCAGAATAACCTTTAATGGTGGAAGCTGCCACATGCAAAATGAGAATAAATCACTGACAGGAATATTTTAAAAAAACTATTGTAGGAATTCATGAATTCAAGAAATTTGACCTATACTGCTGCTTTACTTTGTATTAATCCCACATTTTATCTATTCTCTCATGTCCCCCTTTATATTTCTGCATCTCCTTTAAATTATGAATCTTTTTATTTCTGTATCATTGTCCCTCAGCTGGGGAAAGGCTAATTTCTGAGTGACAGTGACACAGCAACATTATCTAGTACAAATACAGCCTACTCCATAATGGGTCTAATAATGAACAAATGAACATGAACAAATTAAAATGGTTTTAATGGCGGTCCTCCAAGTGAATCAGAAATAGTCATTTATGTATCATGAATTGCTTTCCCATATTGAATATTATAAAAACATTAGTAGCTTCAAATAAACACCAATTGTTACATCCAGACTGGGATACTTCTCTGCTTTACACATACATGCACATACAGCGCCTCGGTCAGCTGCAAATCTTTGCACGGTATTTTTGTGACACCTGAGTCTGCAGAATTTCCTTTCAGGCTAAATCAGATACCGACCAATCAGATATATAAAAATGTTTAAAAAAGGAGAGCACGTGGTTTCCAACTCATGAAGTGTGCTGCTGTAAGTAGAGAGTGATGAGGCCAACTCAAAGAATCTATCAGCATGTTTAGCCCCTCAGCACATCTCTCCGCTCCATTGTGACAGCTGGATGTGGACTAGGTGCAAAATATGATTTGAAAAATGACCCAGTGAGAATTTTACCATTATCTAATAAACTGTAGTTCAGATGGCAGTTCAGACTGACTCCAAAGGTGAGTGAGTCCATGTAAGTTGTTCGCGCTATATTGTAGCATGGTGGCGTGGTGGTTAGCACTGCGCCTCACAGATAGAAGATCTGCGCGTCTGCGTGGGATTTCTCCCAAAGACATGAAGTTACTGGAGTTAGGTTCATTGGTGTACCACAGGTGTGAATGGTCCGTCTTTCTGTACCCTGCCTCCAGCGACCCTGAACAGGATAAGCGGAAGAGAATGGATGGATGAATAACTAAAACTAATGCTGTGCTGTTGGTTCCATTTGGAGCATTTTAATATGAATCAGCAGAAAAATAACATGGCGTGCTGTGTGGTAAATTATACAAGAAGTCTATGCTCCTGCTAGGGAGAGATTATCTACTATCTAGTATCTACTTGTCTTGTATGCAGCCTGCTAACCAAGCTTGCTAGCATTAGCTGATAACCAACTACTACACCATCTCAGCTCAGTATGGTCACAAAAAGCAAACCCCAAGATGCCGATTGCCAAACAGCTAAATTTCAGGCTTCAAACTGCGAGTGCACAAACTCCAGGGTGATGTGAGAGGGCCTCTGTTTTTTTTTTACATTAAGTTGTATTAAGAAAAAACCACATATAGTGCAATAAATATAAATAAGGAAAAAATCCACAGTTTTTTGAATATATCCATTATAAAACTCGTTCAGTGACAATATAACCTGATGATCAGGACGTGTGGCCCGGTGTATCATGGCTGTAGGTTGCTTTCATTTTCTTGTGTAATTGTGTGTGTCAATTAACAGTTGAAATATATTAGCAAGAAGGGTAGCTCCAGTGAATTAAGTCACACACACTTACCCCCCATTAACCTGTGGCAGCTCACTGATTGCCACTGTTACTCACATCATTCTCCCAATCATCCAGCTTCATTAGAAACGCCAGAGGTTTAAGACCGCAGCGTGTTTTACAGGTCTGTACACTTTCTGTTTGCATGACAGCATGTGTGCATTTATTGGTGAGATATGTGTGAATCTCCACAGAGGTTATGCTAGTTTCTGTGGTTTTCCTCTGCTGCCGCTTAAACACGCAGGCAGTGACTGATCGCCGCTTTCGTCGGGTTCAGGCAACATGCTATCGGATGCAAAAGAGCAGCACTAGCAGAAGCTTCAGGGGGTGTTCAGCTGTTAGCGTCACCCAACACACAAATGGACAAGAGCATCTGAAAAGTTAGCAGACATACTAGAGCCATATGCAGGATCCATTCTGTATCTCGGGACAATGCATACCTCATACAGGAGTGGAGTGTTGTATGCAACAGTCAAAACGCACCCACATGCAGTCATTAATGCAACACTTGTTGTTTCTTACATTTTAGCAGCTGCAAGGCTTAGTATGAGCAGACATTGGTGAACTAGCTGCATCTGGCCCGAGAGAGAAAATTTACTGCTTCTTGCAGTCATTTTTTTAGTCACACTATTTCTCAATTTCAGTGTGTGTGTGTGTGTGTGTGTAAAATATAAATAAATGAGAAGACAAAGGGCCGGGGAAAAGCAGAAGACATTATTCCTGGTAGACTACACAATATCATGTGTGAGCTTTTGTGGGTCTTTTACTTGTTTGAGGTTGACCAATAAACCACACAGGGCTCTGCCAATCTGCTGAGCTACGCCAACCGAGCAAGTTAAAGAGTAGGGATTTTTGCAGTGCAGAAGTTGTGAAATAGAGTAACAAAGAGCAGCCAGCAACACAAACACACACACACACACACACACACACACACACACACACTTCGGTCGCCTTGTCAGTTCACATTCGTTTTGTGCAAAAAAAGCCAGCTAGTGCCTCCTTCCTTCAAGAAAGGTGGCAAACATGATGGATCGGGGAGCAACATGTAGTCTGTCACGTCTGTCAGTCATGGAAAGGCAAGACTTCATAACTGTAAGTTTTGTGGAGTCTGATCCCCACATTAGCTGAGTTGATGACAACTCACTAGCCCAAAATATGTGCCCATGCAGATGTCTGAGTCTGATAGCAGGGAAATCATTAAACACAGGAAGAAAGACTTTAATACTCACTTTCAGAAGCAGAGTGGGACTAGCACTAAACATGTTGCCCATCACATGCATGTGAGGGCTGAAAAACAGCTGAAATTATTTCAGCGTGGACATAAAAAACACATTAAAAGCAAGTGAGTGGAATGCAAGTGCTTCTGGAGCATTTGATCCTTTTAATCCACACCAACTCTGACCTCTGCTATGCATCTTGGTCCGCAGCCTGTCTTCGTTAGTTGGACTGATGGTAAAGCTTACCAGAAAAAAAAAAAACACAGGCTCAGCTGAAGGTAAGCAGCATCGTTTTTATATAAGGACTGCTTGATTTAATGGATCTCCCCAGCCCCTTTCAAAGGGAATTTAAAGCCATCTCTGTTTGGATTAGACAAACAAGAGTAGCTGCAAATTCCTAACAAAAGCTGCTGAGCACTGGGGTACACCACGGTGCAATTTTGCCATCATACGTGGACAACTGAGACACATTAAAAAGCAGCAGCACGCGTGCCATGCCATATTAGTGAGCACGACTGTGAAACCACAATGCCAGAGTTTCATGGTTGACACCTCAAGGGCCACTGAAAGCCATTGAAGTCGTTGACTCCACCCATACGGCCACCCATCATTACACAAACAGCACTAACGACGCTGCTAATAGCCCTCCAAGTGTAGCACAAAAGACGTCCGACAGCAGAACGGCAGTTTTACCTCGTAAAAAACAGCTAACATTCAAGTAGCTGACAAGCAGTCAATGGGGAAACGAGTCTCTTATCAATCACACTTGTATCTATTGATATGTAGAATGTGGCATTTGCTGAGAATAGGGTGTGACATGTAAGCACAATAACAGTCAGATAACTGTATTCAGCTCTGTCTGTCCTCCAGTAAACAGGCTGAAACTAGTGAGCAGTCAGAGGGGATAGTTAGTTAGCCTTTAACGATAAGAGCACTAAATTATGGCATTTTACAGTTTACACATGAAAATGAATTTGCAGGATTTGCAACAGTGACACTAAAAGATCAGAATGAAATATACTAACTTATTTAACTATCAGTTGTAGGTCGTAACAGTAACAGCCATCACTGCTGCTCCGTTTTGCTGCTTCAGTAAAGCAACTTTAATTTCTGCCTGCAGATATTACTCATGCATTTGACGCTGTTCTGTGAGTGTCGCAGCAGGCAGAGATGACTAATTTACTAATGATTTTAAAAGTGAGGGGGAAAAGAATCAGGGTAGGCGACTAAAAGTTAATCTAACGGATGAAGTGAAACACCGTCCATACAAATATCGTGCACGTATTTACGAGCCATCTGAAACCATTAATGGCACCCCTCGATAATCACAATGTACTTCAAATGTCAGTGAAGTCTGTGACATTTCAGACTAATTTACTGAGTGCCGCTAACATTAGCAGAGCAAGCACCAGATGTGGTTTCGCAGTTGTTCCAGTTCACTCTGACATAGCTCACATACAACCGCCTAATTTTTGTGTCACATAACCCCAAAACTTTGCTGCGTCTGTTAGCATCTGTCCTTCTTTCCCTGTTGCCTGTTTACCACTTCCCATCGCAGGGGAAGAGGTGCTGGCATCTGTCTCGGCTAGTGGCAGATTTTGCAGCATCTTATAAGCAGAAATAACAGCTGACTGATGTTATAGACAAAATATGAATAATTAGTTTATACGGCTACTATTTAAACATACAGTCATGCAAACATCGTGCAAACTTATATTCACTGCTTCTTTATTTTGACGTCACGATTTTCCAACATGCTGCTTTTTCTGCAGAATCACGAATGTTCCCGCAGCTAAACATCTGAAAACTACATTCACGTTAAGAGAAACGCAATCCGCTATGCTGATTAAAGGCAAAAACCAAAAAGAGCAAGCACTGATGGGTCACAGACCAACAGCAGCTTAACAAGGGACAGGTACGAATAAAGGTTTGACCACAGTGCACAACACAGTTCTCTCACAATTCCCTAGAAGGCACATAGGCTGATGTTTGTGCAAAGTTTTCTTGCAGAGACACAATGTTATATGCAAGAAAGGAAAACTATAAAATTCACAGAGGGAACACCTCCTGTTTCGTACACTGACAGGAGATCTCCTCACCTCAGGGCACCTGGAGGATGAAGAAATGCTATTGTTGCAAACTAAGGTATAGGTGTGTGTCAGTGTGAATCTCTCTTGATTCATGTTTACATCAAAGTTTCGTTGTGTTTATGGATTCCTCAGACAGATCAACACAGAGCCAGGATATACTTTGCAGATTCAACATTCAGCATGACTTTACTTCAAAACAGCTCGCTGTATAGAACAAACACCGGCTATACGAACACACCCACAAAGGAAAAGTTCACCTTCAATCTGTGGCGGCTTCCAGCTCTCAACTTTTGCATTCAAAACTGAGGCAGATAAACTCATTCTGCCTCACTGTTTGCGGTGCATTTGCATGCGCGCAGTCTGTAGCGGTGAGGGAGGCCAAAGATAAACACACAGATTCACAAAAATAGACGTACAAACACGCCGGTGCTGCTGTCACTGGTAGAGGTCTGTGGTGAAGCGAGAAGGAAGATGAATACGCAGCCATCATGGTGATTTATGAACAAGGGGATTCGGAAGAATTCAGTGACTTTTATGCATGGAAAGCTGCGGCATGCTCACACTGTTCCATATTCAGCGAGCACAGCTTTGTTGTTAATGCATTCTATGTGTATGTTCTATTTTGTTTGTGTCCCCTGTAAAGGGCATACATCTCAGCAGTACATCTAATGAGCTGGAGACAGGGGCTCACAGAGTCACTGTTAGATAGCGATAACAGAAGTTTAATGCTACCCTGGGACAACGTCAAAGCTGCATTTGTACCTCGCTGATCACACACAGGGTGCCTACAGAAGCATGCCATTCAAAATTGGGTGTGTTTTAATACCACGTTAGCTTTGCTCTTCTTGTCATTAAGGAGCAAGCTTCCTTCTTCATTATCCCAGCAGTCCACCAGCTCTGACTTAATATCTAAAACTAAATCAGACTGTCTGGTTTCTAGATCCTCATCGGGCCAAGCACAGAGGATTTAGAATATGCTAAACAGTTAGCTAATGTATCTGATTAGCCTGCTGTTATCATTAGCCAGTTTTACATTAATAAAAACAGCCCGAAAGGGTTAGCCGAACTGCAAAGAAGTTTTAAGAAGTACACAAGAACCAAAACAAATGGTATAAATTATTGCAAATTTACCCATTTAGCTGCAATCCCTCTACTTATGTTCACTGATATAGTTAAGTTATAGCATTCATAGGTGTGAGTGATGTTGGTCATCATTTTCTTCCTGGTATGGAAGAAAATCATGGTACGGGGCATGGATCAGTCTGGTCTGCTCCAAAAACAGCTCGGCTGACGCAATTACATTATGCTGCTCTGTGATAAAACTTTCTAAAGCGACAGGACTAAAAACGTTTAAGATCTCTCCAAACAGATGTGAAAACAATTCATTACTTTTAAAAGCATTTTACATTTTAAGACTTTTAAGGGCCAGTGGCTACAATACACATCATTTTAAAACATTCTTTCTTCACAATCTGTATTCCCAGATCCTATATTCCCATCTATACTGCCCAGATATAGAACAAATTCAACCTATTTCACTACCATATGCATATAAACCACCCGAAATGTTGGGCTGGCTCATACAGCTCTTTAGGGGATTCCAGCTGGTCCTTGGTTGTACGTGTGCATACAATTTTGCTCCCATGTAAGCTTTATGTACCTATACAAACACAGCATGAACAACTAAAGCACTGTCAGTAACAATGTGACCATTAGCTCATTGCGTACAGACGCCGAGCTGGGATAATACCAAAACTTCAGAGCCGATCTGTCCTGGGACCCATCGAAACAAGACCCTTTCACATACAGGTACCGTGACTAACCGCAGAAACACCTAATCAACGATGTCTCCTAGGAGATTGAAGGTGATTGGAGCCTTGCTGACGTCAGTTAAGGTAACAAAGACGCATCATTAACATTACAGTGCATCTTTCTGCCTGCCTGCCTGCCTGGTGGGCGTGCCACTTTAACACCTCTCCTTGTCTTCCACATTAAGGACTACAATTTACACAAAAGAAGTTATGCAACACATACATGACCTACTTTTCTGCTGTCTCTAAACAGGGATTGAAAGTGGAATCTTATTGGTTGGGTTACCTATGGGGTACTTCAGAAGTTTCTGGAACCCACCCAGTTGTAGTCTATAAATGTGCACAGATCAGCCCCTCTTATTCACCCAGATGCCAAAGGTCACGTACTGAACTGCAGCGGAGATGTCACAGATGAGCAAGGAGGATTGCCAGCAGACTCGCTTCATGAGGGCAATGGGACAAGTGCAGGACTTCAAGCAGTATCTTTCCAGCCTGGGCATTAAAGTTTCAGTGAGAACTACAAGGGTTCGCTACAAGGAGAGACAAGCCCGCAGCAAAACTTGGTAAGTAACCAAAGGCCTGAATTACAACGGTGCCTAATCGGCAGCATGCAGTGTTTCTACAGAAAAATACTTTTTGCTTTTCTCTAATATTTTCTTTTTTAAATGTTTTACAGCAATATCTTGGCTGCCATTGATGAGATAACAAAAAGCAATGAGAGAATGACTGCCGAGGACATTCAGCTAAAAATCGAGGATGACCTGGGAGTTTCACTGAGTCTGTCCAGCATACGCCATGCCCGCAGACTCCTGGGCTGGAAAAGCCCCTCCTTCCAAATGAGAGAAGAGTTCAGCAGTGACGCAAGTTTACAGCCGGTTCTCCAGAGGATCGAGTGTGGGGAGATTTGGGATGACGCCGCAGAAGCTCCGGAGCGAGAAGCTGGGCCGCAGCCGGGACGGGTCATCAAACTTCACATAAGGGGGGTGATTTCAAAACAAGATGCATGTCCTAAAGCCATCTTCCGTGGAATCGTGGACAAACGCCGCTATCAGAGAGCCATCAACCAGAAAGTTGCTGCTGAACGTCTGGGCTTGGACGACAACGGATTCTTCGAGGAGAACGACATAAACCACACTGCTGCTGCTGAATCATCAGCTTTAAAGCACATCAAGCTTGTAGTTATTGCAGTTGTGAAGGACAACTGAGGGCAGAGGGGTACCTAATTTATACCAATTCACACCCAGTTGTGCCCTTTCCACACAGTGTGATATTTTGTTGTTTGATTTTTGTTTTGGGCACGGTGGCGTGGTGGTTAGCACCGCGCCTCACAGGTCTGGGTCTGGGTTTGAATCCACTCCCAGGCCTCTCTGTGTGGAGCTTGCATGTTCTCCCCGTGCCTCTGTGGGTTTCCTCCCACAGTCCAAAGACATGCATTTACTGAAGTTAGGTTAATTGGTAATTCTAAATTGTTCATAGGTGTGAATGGTTGTCTGTCTCTCTGTGTGTGTCTGTCTCTCTGTGTTGGCCCTGCGACAGGCTGGCGACCTGTCCAGGGTGTACCCTGCCTCTCGCCCTAAGTCAGCTGGGATCGGCTCCAGTCCTCCTGTGACCCTGAACAGGATAAGTGGAAGAGAATGGATGTTTTTTTTTTTTTGTTTTTTTTTTAAGGTTTCTGTCCAATGAAACTAAATCTGTAAATCTAAAATGTATCCATTTTGAAATGCATCAAATAAAAACTTTAAAAGGCCAACTCCTGAGTTTCATCTTTTCCAGAAGAATTCATTATCCTGCACTAAGAGACCAGTTTATTCCCTGTTTTTTCCTCATTCAATCCAGGAATTATTAATCAAGCTCATTTCGCATTGTTTAAATATGAACAGATGTTGAATTTAAAGCAGTGATGACTAAGTACAGTAAGTGTTTTAGTGACTAGCTGACAACCTGGCAACAGCTGCCTTAAGCCAAATGCAGCTGACACTAGGAATTAGCAGACTCATTATCACAGCACTGCTCATTTTAAAGGCTTGTAACAATTTATATTTATTTTTATGTATATCGTGCAATGCAGCAAAATTAGACTGGAGAAAAACTTTCTTGATATGTAGGTGAACATCTGCTGCTTACTGATACAACTACAAGGATTTAATCAAACTAGTGCAGTTCAGTTCAGGTAGTGTAAGCCAGGTTTTGCTTATAGCTACAGTTTGCAGATTTCCCATTACATGCATCACATTGCAATTACAAAGTAAGTGTTTGGAAAAGCAGCTATGAGGAATGCATGTGTGATTGTGCCTGTTCTAAAGGTGATTTGTGTAGCAACTGCCTCACAATCTGCTGAATTTACGTTGAACTTATTTTGACCCAGAAAGAATCACAGCTAGAAGATGAGCCTGTAGGTACGTAGCTACAAAGGAGATGTTACAAGCCATGGAAACAAAAGGAAAAACAGGCAATTTAAGAAGAGCTAAATTTGAAACCGCCTCTATGCACTTCGAGGGCCTGTAACTCAGGTCATGGAACGACCCCACTTTTAGCCAAAATATGAGAACCACTCACCCAGAGGGAGAGTTTGACAGCTGACAAGTATCTAACTATCCCCCATACACATCCTGTGTTACTGCTGTAACGTGTCACACAGTCAGTGATGTCACAGGTCTACAACACAGCAAAATCATCAGAGTTTTGGATCACTTGTTGCCACCTGCAATTAATTTATTAACAACAGGAATCTCTGTGGTGATGACTTCATAATATGTCTGTGCTCTGCAGACAGCATGCTGCAGTAACACAAACACGGCTATGAGAAAGATAACTCTACACCAAAGGAGTGCTTTAATCCTCGTGTTGGTTTTGAGACATAAAACGAGACAGCCTGATTTTTTTTATGACTCACAAGCCAACACTGAAGCAATACTATGAGACAAAGAAGTGGAAAGTCCTAACAGAGGAGAAGGTGGAAAAGAGATATTTTGATGTTTAGTCTTAAAGAAAAGAAAGGAGCGATGTGATCAATGATTTTATCTGACTGACGTGTATCACCATTACAGGCTTTACTTGTAAATAGTCAAAACGCAGCAGCTTGTGACACGTTTAATATGAAACCAGCTCCAACTTCCAGAAAGTGAACCTGTGGCTCGCTGAAACAACACACAGGAGGAAGTGCGCTCCATTTGGTGTTTCGGTGTGTCACTGTCGCTGATCTGTGTCCTTATACACACACAATACAAAACCAGATTAAATCACAAGTTTAGAATTCAAACATGTCTACAAAAGTCAAACATGATGGAAAGTTGTGGAGTTTTAGGCTTTTAAGATGCTGCAGTTCACATGAAAAAAGAAAGTTCGATAACTGAAACATCATGGTTGGTATTGCTGGATGTGAGCAACCATTTTTATGCTGCTCAGATTAAAAACCTGATACGGACGAGCAATGATGTAAATCTGAAACAATAAAATTTGAATTGGCACGATTGCTGGGTTCAGTGATATTCCACAGAAATTAAACCGTCAGCAGAATCAGTAAAATGAGATTTTGGTAAATATGAGACGGATTCCTGTGAAAATAGTTTGAAGTGTTGCAATAAATCAGTTTTACAAATACTTTTCTAATATTTGGAGATGGTGGGACTTTAAAAACCAGAACCTTACATTCATTTTTATGTGGGTAAGAAGAAACAAGAACAGCTACAACAAAAGATGAAACAGCTTGGAAGAAAAATAACTGATACCGATAACGGAAACAAATATCCTCTGAAATTCATGTTCCTTATTTCAGAAGGAATTTACTAAAATGAGGAACTGGTAATGAGATATTTCTTCAACAGAAATTGAGAGTTTAAAAATAAAATCATCTAAACCTGAGTCTGATTTATTTAGAACAGCACTGACACCTTTGGCTTCATGTTAATGGAGGTACAACACATTTACATTATAATATAATTATACTATGTATCTGATGTGATTATTGACGATGAGCAACTTTGGAAGGGAGGTGTTGGTTTGTGCGAATCTGACTTTATTCTGGGATGTGAGAGACCGACAGCAGTGCTGAAAAAAAAGATTAAAAGGTGAAAGAAAAAAAGAATCCACCGAGCGCAGAAATTAAACCTGATATCACAGTTAGTGCAGAACGGGAGAAGGAGCGGGAGCTGTGCAGTGGGATAATAATGACTGTGAATGGCACTAAAACATGAACTATCACTGCAAACAGGCAGCTTTATCAACCCAGGCCCCTCCAAACTCTCAGGCTGCTACTGCTCACATAAAGACAATGAGCCTAAGCCTTTGATTCAGCAGGGATCCATGTAGGGGAGCAGCAGAGGGAAGACAAAGAGATGTGACTGTATAGACTATGATGACTAATAACCAAGGCACAATGCTGAAGAGAAAGAGTAATCCAAAAGCTGGGAGCTGACTGTGACCAAATAATATGCATTATGGGTCTCTTGGACAAGATAGTAAAGTGCTTATAAAAAAGCACTGCAATTGAGCTCTGAGAATATCTCATAAAAAAATTAACCTCACTAACTGCAGAGGGAATCGTGTTTTTACACTCTGTTTGTAAAGGAAAGTGTGACACAGCGTATGTAAAACCCCCCCCCCCCAACCTCATCATAAAAGCTGGTTACACCCGACTCAGCAGATACCTACTGCGTGCAGCGCACAGAGATACCAAAAACTGACGCGTAATCAAACAACTGACACACTGACGCAAGCGATTGCATTGACCTTTTCACACACGCGTATAATCAAATATCTGCAGGTCGTGTGAGAGAGATACTGCAGGGACAGGCAGGAGAAGGCATTCCATATTTGTTCCACAGCGGAAAAATGAAGAATTCTCATATCCCGACATCTAGATTTACCACTGCACAAAACTATAGGGTAGCTGTCAGTCCACTGTTTTCTGCCATGTATCACGCAGCAGGCTGCAGCCAGAGCTTCATTAGGCCCACTCAGCATTATGAGTTGCTTCACTTTGTCTACATGACATCTGATTTTATACCCAACACTAAGTCTGACTGTGAGTAGGGTGGAGGCGGCTTCTTGGCTTGTGCTTGATTTGCAGGATGATCACATCAAAACCAGCTGACCAGCCTTCACATTACAGTTACAATTATGTCGTTGCTTGTGTTACAAACGATCTTCAGTTATCTGCGTGAGGAGCTGAAAACAGCGTCGCAGGCGCCACCATCTGAGCATTGGTTTGATTTTTACCACATGAAAGGACAAGTTGGTGACATTAAGTGCAAATTGTGTCCAGGCCTGCTCTTTGCAGGCATCTGCACAGATAGCTAACACAAAGGTGGCAGCAAAGAACCCAGAGCGAACCCAGGAGTATATGCACAAGGTTTATATTGTTAACTGCATGTCAGACCATGTTACGGACCAACGCAAAAGTAATGCAACAAGCAGTGTCACAAATCACCTCCTACAGGGAGTAATTAAGTAATAAAGCATAACCTTTTTTAAAAAGTCAGAAGTGTATTATGTTACTTTTTTGATCCTGAAACTTGAGGTGATGAAAGGCAAGCAACCCATCTCTGCTTTCTCTCAACACCATCACGCTGAGAGTCACTGAATCAGTGTGACAGCCGTCCAAACACACCCACCACAAACTATTGTTTCTAATTTCCACACAAATCTCACAAGGACCGAGGAGTGAAGGAGAGACCAGAACAGGGGAGCGATACTCATAGGATCACATATTCTTGTTGGAGCGGCGGCGCTCATGTCAGACCAGCTCTGCTTATGCCAAAGAAGCAGCAGCGATCCACAGTTTTTCCTCTTAGCTTGTGATGTCAGCTTTAGCCACAGTGATTCGAGAGAAGACCTGCTGACACTCTTTTCCATCGCAGCCCCAAACAGCAGAGGTGCACTGCTGTGGTCCTGCTGGGTAACGGTGCCAACAGCCAACCAATCTCCTTCCTCAGTGGAAGTGCCTGTTTGTGGCTCAAATTTGCACTCTAGGGTTACTGTTTTCCACATATGAGTGCTAACTGTACTTTATTATTATTATTATTTTACCAGTTACCGATTGCTTTAAAACATTTTGGAAGCTGCATCAAGTTACCAGCAAATACAAACAAAACCTTTCCTCTTGCTGTTGCTTCATATTTAATAGCTTTCCACTGGTGAACTGCCTGGATGCTTCTAGCATGGGGGGGGAAGTAATAGGAAATGCAATGTGTTAGCACAGAGAAGAGTCATTAGCTGTGTTAGACCGGGATGGTGTGGAAAATATAAAACAAAAATCCAGTGATTTACAAATCATTTAAACCTTCATTCCAATATTTACTTGAAAATAGTACAAGGACGATGTGAAAAATGTACACTCATTTCCAATTTGATACCAGCATTCACTGGGAAGGGGGTAAGCAGACTGCTTGTAAAAAAAATAGTGGAAAAACTCACAATAAGTTCATCGATAGAAACAAAAAGGATTTGGGGATTTCATCATTTCCATAATATCAAGAAAATATTAAGGCAATCCAAAATCTCTGAAGGCTGAAAAAACACCTGAACAGCCGCGGCCTTCAGGCCCTGATTGAAAACAATTCAGTCCTAAAAATTACAGCACGCGCTCCAAAAGTCTGTCACTGCATCCACAACTGCAAGGTAAAACTTGCAGCAATTATATTTCTGTTAAAACAAGGAAAACCGGCAACTTTATGTGGATCTTATGGGCCCATTTCACTCTTGAACAATGGCCTAAAAATTCTCTGTAAATTATTAGCAGGATGATTAGAAACATCTTCCACAGATGGTGCACTCTGACCACAACGGTTTTGTTCAGGGAAGACGAGGCGTCCATAAGATCCGTAGGGTACTTAATGTAATTTTTGAGAAAGCTGGGAACTTTTCCAGTTCATTCCACTTTCTCCTCCACAATAATTTTTCCTTCCATCAAAAAGCTTTTCTCAAACTTTATATGGAGCAACAGATGTGCCAGGCTTAGGCTGTCACTGCTATATTTGCCTTACAATAGAGGTGGGCTACAGATACCAACTCTAGAGCGGTACTACTGGGCTGCTCAAATCAGAGCCAGGATGTTTTACTTTGAAAATGATTATCACCATTTTCTCCTATTTTTGGGAACGATAATTTCCAACCAGGTAAAATTGATTCAGCATTTAAATTCTGGGCATCGCAGGGTATAGCTAAGAAATCAGATCTTTACAATGAAAGGTCATTTTTAATGTCATTCGAAGAACTTTAATCCAAATACGTAATACCCTCAAAATA
>VUQJ01030060.1:13927-25839 GCA_015108635.1 Andinoacara biseriatus
TAAAAAAAAAAAAAAAAAAAAAAATTTTTCTTTTGTTTTTTTTTTTTAAAAAAAAAAAATTTTGGAATTTTTTTTTTTTTTTTTTAATTTGTGACCATGTTTTCTACAGATTGACCGTCTTAGTAGGTTTATGTTTCTCTCTGCACGGCAGTTATAAAGCAGGAGAGCTTTGGCTGGCCTTGGCCTCCGCTCTCCACCATTGTGTGTCCTTACTCCAATCAGTCCCTGAGCCTAAAAGGTTTCTTCCTCTTTTCCAAAATGCCCAACTTTGTGACAGAAATACATATTCACAACACTAACGAGTATATTTTTTATCTCTGTAGCAAAATTGTTCCTTCAAAGCAGCTGCACAGGGTAGGCAGGTGTATTAATTCTTAAAGTTGGGGGTGCTGTATTTGAAAGGGTGCCAACATGCAGCTGCAGCCACTAGCCATCTGCTAAGCAGATTCACACATTCAAACTCTGACGGTTGCATCGGAGAGCAACTTGGGCTTGAGTGTCTTGCCCAAGGATACTTCGGCTTGCAGATTAGAGCAGCCAGGGATCAAACCACCACAGCTACCCCCCCATGTAACAGCAATTCAACAGCTGTGTGTGTTTCACCTGTTTATGGCTCAGCCTTGCTAACCAAGTATGTTGATGTGTCAGTATGTTCAGCATCTATTATAAACAGTTTATGCTTATCTGATATCAGTTTTGTTTTCCTTAAGTTTCAACAAATTTCCCTCATGTACCCACACTCCATGCAAATGTCAAGAAGTCACACAGATTAGAGGCATTTCCAGTCTTTATTGAAAGAGCTCCTATATGTAGTTAGCAATAAAAACATATTTCCATTTAGTCAAATGGCTTCTGCAGTCCCAGCTAGAGGACTGATGAAAAAGGGTCATCCACCTGATCACAGTGAGGTCCAGCTATCCACTGATCCTGTGAGGATGTGAAGCAGAAGGCTAAAACAAAATGAACCAGGATTGCATAGAACAAGTGAACCATCAGTCACTGCAGTTTAGACAGGCATGACGGTTTCATAATCTGAACAGCAAAGAAAAGCACAAAAGGGCAGCAGTATGAACATGGAAGGGAATATTTTCACTCCGATTCAAACTTTTTTAAAATATTAAAGAATAAATCTCAACTCGTAATAAAAACTCAGAGCTGATCATCAAGCGTCCCTCTTCCATCAGTTCTTCTGCAGTTTAAGATTATCAATAAAACATTCATTCAACAAAAGGAAGAAAACAAAGGAGTGGAGCTGAGGTATGTTCATCACAGAAGGTCAGGAAATTAACATTTCTTTGAAGGCGATAATGACCTATATGGATCTTAAAAAAATGTAAACATCTGTATCAGTAATAATAAGGTTCTCTGTATATTGGACAAAAGGAAAAACAAAGCACATTTCTCCAGACCTGTGTGGATGGTTTTGCAATGCAGTTCTTTTTAAACATGTTATCACATCGAGGAAAAATATAAATGACATCTACCCAGTTTGTGTTAGGAATGTCAAAGGATAGCTCAAGGAAAAGGTGAAACTATGCATAAACACGAGGTAGCACAATTACAAAGAAAACTTTTAGTCAGTTCAGCACAGCTCTCGAGGCCAACCGAATCCCAAATATTGAGCTGTGGTTCATTGTAGCGACGCCTCCCAATGCTTCCAAGCTCAATATTTTACACATTCCACTTTTGTTCCCAGGCACAACTTCCTCTCTCCTGAAGGTTCTAAAACTATTCAGAAAACATATTTGCAACATATTGCAGACACCAGCAGCTTTGCTTCTTTGTTCAAATGCCACAACTGCAGTTTCCAATAAAAATGTGACTTTAGCTGCAGACATACAAAAATATTGCTGTGTCACAATCTCATTTTAAATTACCACTTGGAAAACCTTTGTTTTGGGTTGGGGAAAATTACATTCATCATTCCTTTTCTATAATTACACTTTAAATACTGAAGAAGCTAAATCGCCAAGACCATGTACCCTGAATCATGCAGTCGTGTGCAAAATCAAAGATGAAACAGCTGATCTGAATTTGAATTTAAAGATAACACATGGAAAATTTAAATTCTGATGTCATTAACGTTCAAACTTGAGAGATCATCAAAAAAAAAAAGAAGCCAAAATGTTGTAAAGGTGGGCGCTGCCATCTGACATAGGAAAGCATGCAGTAGTGGCCATGGAGAGGTGGAGTATAATAAAGAGGTCCCACTTCCTGCCAACCCCAAATCTAAAGACGCACCTTTTTAACTTTAGCTGGAGGAGATCTGATTGTCTCGGACTATGATGGGCACTCACGTTCTAGATAAATATGACTAGTTACTGTGAGCTGACTAGCTTGGACTAAACCGTTGGCCTGCAAGCAGCACAGGTGGAAAACAGGATCACAGCAACAGGAGTTCAAGCGTGAAGCATCTGAAATTATTACAGTGGCTAACAGGGTTTGTCAGCTATCATTTGATTCAAAAAAAAAATTTACAACAGAAAATGGCAGGTGACAGTTTTCTGCCACCTAAGATCAGACAACTGCCAATAAAGTAAAATGTGTCATATAGGTCCAGATTTCCCTCAACTTTTAGACAAAATAACACACTCCACAGCATCAAGTGAAAGATTTCCAGCAGCAGTTTGTATCTTACATCACAGTGTTTTCATTAAATATCATTAGAGCTCCATGTTGTCACCTCAGGTGAAATGAGAAACCTCTGTGCATCACCTTTCTGCAGTGGAGCCACATCAGTTCCATCTATTCCAATAGTGAGGGCGAAACAATCATCAAGTAAGCACTGGCCAACGGGCTCACTCTTAACAAGCAAGAAGATTGTAATCCAATTTCAGCATCAATGCTGCTGGGAAAAAAAAAAACTGCTCTTTACTTCTTTCTCTTTACAGTCTCCAGACTGAATCCAGGCAGATGCAACAGGTCCGGACAGCAACACACTTCTGCAGAGAAGCAGGAGAAATAAGAATCAGAGCAGTGAACCAACAGACAGGCGCAAAACTGTTATCTTTCACTTTTATTGCAAGTGGGCCATGGAGGTTGAAATGCAAATAATTTCAAATAATTAAAGTGGTTACAGCTTCTCAAAGGTGACTTTGTTACTTCTTGACCTGGTAGGACAGTTAAATGAGTCCTGGACTTGTTAGAGAAATTAAGATATCTAAAGACGTCTCCCCAGACTCTAGGAAATAGGCATAACTTTAATACATTTGTATTGATGAAAGTTCCTTTTTTTTTTTAAATATATAAATGATTCTATAAGGAGAAAAAAAAATCATGAAGACTTCAGTTAGACCTCTGTATGGAGCAGGGGTGTCCTAAACACAACCCAATCTCAGATTGTATAAGGCCTGAGCATCTTATCCATAAATGTGTTAGTTTTGGCTCGCTGGCCCAAGCAATGAATACAACTCAGCAAACAATTCCTCTTTATAATTCACAGAGGCAGTGTTGTGTAACAGATGTCTGTCAACTGCTTCAAAACCTCAAAAAGAAGAAGATTAATTAACCAATTACGGGCGTGCAATATATTTTATCTACGAGAATATCTTAATTGCCATGTTAACGATGTGCGAGCTGACGTTAGAGTATGCCGCTGACTGGGGGGACAACAACAAAACGCCTCGACTCCACGCGTTCACCACTTCATGCTTTAAGGCTGGTGTGCGTGCGCATTGAGAGTGTCCATCCTGTGTGTTAGCATAGCTGCCTAAACACCACACCTAAAGCTGGAAATGAGTGAACACACTTCACCAGGGGAAGAAATTCAGACATCACCAGCCTTGCAGCCGTAAGATTTTCCCAAAAAGCGATTAGTGGCTCTTTGAGACAGCCCAGAAAGTTGAAATCCTCCACCAAAGCCCTGTGTTCCATTCATACCTTCATGTTCATGTTCATCCCTTGGTACTTCAGGACTTCGGCACCAAGGGCACATCCCACCACCCCCCGGACCCCACTGCAAACAAAGCTGCATCTTTTCCAGAGACACTCGTCTCAAACGGGAGGTCATGGTTGTCAGTACCGGTGTGCAATCGAAGTGGTCTACAACTGTAAGCGCTGATAAGTTCAAGACTGGTTTTGCAGTTATAGAAAAAGGACAGGTTGCTGTTGACCCCGATGATGCTCCACCTCACCTGCAGTTGGAGCTGACCGAGCTTCAGTGCGACAGCCGACACCAGCATCTCTGGTGTTGTGCCATAAAGTAACTTTTTGATATTTGCCAAAAAATTATTTGCTGTACTTAAATTGGTGTTAATGACTTTTTGGCCTATAATCTGTCAAACATTATCCATCATAAATAAATTATATCAATTCATTTAGCGAGAAAGAACACTGTCACAGGTAGAAGCTGCAATCACTTTTAGGCTTTTATATATTCTTTATATTAAAGCAGTTAATTTGTCGCTAAGAACATCCCTAATATTTATATGCATCTTTTATTCGTTAAAATAATGTCATCAAGGACTGCTGGCCCTCGGGAACTTTTATAGTCTATATAGCCCACAAGAAGTATGATATAAATTATGGAAAATATAAACAGCTGTGAAATCATCAATTATATAAATGTGACTGCTGAAGAATCTTGTTCACTGCTTTTCCCCTGACACGCATCTAATTGTTAGCAGAACATCTGCCATTTAAAAAAAACAAAAGCAAGCAATAAAACAAGTGTTTTCCTGGAGGATATAATAAAACCCTCTGGAGAATTTCACATTGCTGCCAGCTGTTATGCGGTCTGAAAAACATGCGTGACACAGAGACAGCCAGACCGATGTCAGTAACACCCATCCTACCAGGTTGATCTGTGTGCAGTCAGTATGTGACATAAGCAGCAGAGATGTGCCGAGTCAGTGCAGCAGTGCCTTACTGTTGCAGCAAATAGACCCCAACTTTATTAGAGCAATGCCCAGCGCAGAGTCCTCTGCCGGCTGCATACACTAGCTACATAAACAGCCCCATTTGCTGCCAGCAGATACACACAGATTGAAACCTTTAGGACAGAAATATCAAGAAGCATAAGGCTAAAGTTTGAATTGTCGTTGGCTATAAAGTGCATATGAATACTGTAATCTAGAAGAACAATGAGTAGGGCTGAAACGATTAATCGGATTGTGATGAATCGATTATTGAAATAGTCGACAGCTAATTTAGTAATCGATTAATCGTTAACTGGAGCACAGTCTCAGAAAAAGGCCATTCGCCATTCAAAAAACAACATTCACAGCAGTAATTAAGCCAAAACTGTTTAAATGCAAAAACATTTTGCATTTAAGATAAAATCACCTTTGTCTGTAAATACGTTTTACTTAAAACTCCTCAAGCAGAATAATTTTAACTACAGCTGGTTCGAATTCACTGAAGAAATGCTGTTATTTCATTTTAGGCAGTAAATGTTTATTTTCTTATTTAAAAATTAACTGAATTCCTGTTTATTTGCATCTTTTAATGCATTTCTATTTCATTGTAATTGGTTCAATAATTGGTTCAATGAAAAATCTCCAGAATGTGCCTTTTTAAGAAGCCAATTAATGGATAAAGTCAAAGTGCTGTTATAATAAAGTCAGTGAACAAGTCTGAAGTTTGATGGTCTAGTTTGAACAGTATGCATCTAAGGTGTGAATCTGAGCATCCTAAGGCCATATCGTTCTCGAGTTATGGCCACCGTTAAAGTTTTTGTGGAACAGATGCTGGCGCCACGGCTGTGACAATAGCTCAACAAAACAGCCAAGGTAAAACTGCAGTCCTGGTGTTCACAGTGGGCTACACTGGCACAAACCTTTAGGAGGTTTTTACCTCTCAGCCAGGCTTGTTCTCATTCACACTCGGGGTAAGAGAGGGGTCTGCGGAGCTACAATAACGAGAAATTCAGACCAAAGCTTTGCAGTTCTACTTTATATAGACCACAAGGGAATGATTTACATATAAAAAGGAAGTATTTAAAAGCATATGTCCCCTTTAAAGCTCAACATAGCTCACTAACCCATTCAACTTGCTTTACAGCCTTGTATCTGACCCCATGTCACATCCACATAGTTGAAATGTCTGACAGCGTAGCAGAGCAGCTGTGTTTACGGTACAGCTGAGCGGATAAACTACTCTTAAATGTGAAGCACGGCAGATTGTTGTGTGGTCATACATTTCCAAATGTACTGTTACATAAGTAACTTAGACCGCTTCAGCAGGGATTTAGAGCTACATTCTGCTGTCTGACGAGATGACATGCATTAATAATGAGTCCTGACTTGTCACTTTTATGTAACGTGAGAAACGGACAGACATGGTTTCCGCCTTTGCCAGATCAATGCAAGATACTGTACTGTTCACAATAGATTTATTGTGTACTTAAAATGCTTATTGTTCATAGAATAATACTTAATTTGTAGTTCATGTAGGGCTGCTTTTTGGAGGAATCATACAGATTGTGTCATTAAACAACAGCCAACTATCCAAACTTTTGACTCAACACGAAGCAAAAAGCATGACTGTTTGAGGGATCCTACTTTTAAAGGAATTTTTGGCGCTTTTAAGTCATAGTAAACTGCATCTAGTAGGTCAAAGAGAGAGTTAACTAGGGATGTCACAGAACAGATACCCCAGTACCACAGGTAGATACTGATGTCACATAACGCCACAAGTTGTCTTGTTTACTTGCTGAAGGAGGACAACAGCCACAAGCACACAGCAATGCAAAAAGCTACATGTTGAAGATGGTGACTAGTGCCACTGCCGTGATTGCTGTGAACATCTTGTTCATGAGAAAACCAGTAAGAGGAAGAACTTTGTGTTCTTATCGCAAAACACAAGTTACCATTTTATTAGAGACAGCTGGCAGTGCCGTTGTGAAATCAACTATTTTCTACAGGCTAAAATGTTTGCAATGGCTAATGTTAAATAAATGCTTAAGCTAGTGTAATGTACCTAATGTTATGCTTCTGTAAGTACAACATTATGAATATCTGTAATTTTATAGTGGCTTAGAGTGCAGATATGTCACACCACCCAGTTGGCATTACTGAAGAGGAACAACACCTTACATGAAGGATCCTCAAGGCCAGGCCTCGAGGGCCGAGAGTCTCTGCTTCAACACACCTGAGTCAAATACAGAAGTCATTAGCAGGACTCTGGAGAACTTGACTGCATACTGAGGAGGGGATTCAGCCATTTGATTCGGGTGTGTTGGATCAGGGACACATCTAAAACCTGCAGGACATCAGGCCTGGAGTTGAGGATCCCTGCCTTACATACTAGCAACAGCAGATTAGAGACTTATCACTTTGTAAACACAGAACAGTTGACATTATCACATACTCAAACTTGTGCACTGTTACCATTAAATCTATGCAAATAACTAGTATATGAATACGTCTGTCCATTTCCAGTCACTCATCTCATTATCACCTGACAGGACTATAAAGCTTGCTCTGCATGGACAGCGTGGAAAACGTGCAGGGAGCAGAGCAGGAGATGGTTCAAACAATGAATTGGCTTTGGGGGAAGGGTGTGTGTGTGTGTGTGTGTGTGTGTGTGTCAGAACAGAGGAAGAAGCAGAGCAGGAGACAGGAGAGGGAAGGTCAGCTGGTGCCTACCCCCACCCCGCTCCCCACCCCGGTTACAAGATCATGTCACATGATGCAAGAGCAAACAAAAGCATACTGTGTTAAAGTGACACAGTCAAGGAACCAACAGCTCATCCATCTGTACTGACCAATACATGCCCCCTTTAAAACCAGCCATCTGTGACCCCAGGGTCAAAGGGTGGCTGGGGATTGGTTATGCAACCGCTGCTCTGGTTAACTCCACCACAAACACGGGTTTATCCATGCAAGAAAGCTGACAGTGTGAGAACACATATGCAGAGTGGAGTCTCTGCAGTTACTAAATAAAGAATGTCCTCTAGGCACAAACAGTTGCCCCACCCACTATCACAACAAATTCATTCCATAGAGCAGGTCCCAACACCTTACATCCTAAAATATAATCACGGCAAATGACATACAGTAATCAGAATACAGATCTGAATAGAAATAAGGATTGTTAATACGAATTGTAATTAGACAGCAACAGACATTTTGAAAGTTATGGTGTCTGAAATTAGTCTGAAATTAGTATGAATATCAACACAATTAGTATGAATATCCAACAAAAGTCACTTAAACCGGTGATCATAGGCTCTATAACGGGTCAACAAACCGTGTCCGAGTCCACCTGCACAGGATCCAAACAGATCAGGATCACGGGTTCAGACCGGATAAGGCCCAGATGCAGTTCTGGGACCAGTCATTTCCCAGCTCATCCAGTCTGGATCTGTTCATAGTGGAATCATTTCCCAGACACGATCTGCATTCTTTAAGAGAATTTCATTGTTTCTGCCATTACTGGATAAAAATGAGTAATGAGAATTAAAGAAAAACTGCTTTAATGTTTCTCAGCCTGTTTCTAATCTGATCTAATGTCAGTTTCACTGATAGTAGGGTTGCAAGGATTCGTCAACATAATCGATGATGCCAACTACAAAATTCTGTCCATGTGTCATATTCTAAAACCACGGAAATGATTTTTTAAGTGCAATACACTACAGGAAGATATGGGGACAGCATTGCCTCCAATGTCTGTCAATATCAACAATACTAATGAAGAAGAAAGTAACGTGTGATTGAGTTTGACACCCCTGCTCTAATCGATGTGATGATGCTCTGAAAATAAGATGCATCTTTACCTGCAGCTATTGGTAAGAAACATTCCTTAAGCAACATGTCAGTGTGTTATCCTTGTCTACGAAGACAAGAAACAAGACAAGCTCCTTGGATTTTATATTTAATAGGAAGCCCAATACTGTCCTTTGAACTCCCTTCTTTCCTCTCTGTGTCACGCTGGTCACTATTTTGCCCTGCAAAGTCAAGCGCGATCGTGTGTACAGATTGTGAACGAAACTGGCCGTGCTCGATTGTAGATTGCAAATTGCGATGAAAAAAATAGTGCAGCGATGTAGCCAGAGGGAAACAAAAATAAATAAATTTAAAAAAAAAAAAGTCAGTCTGGTTTTGGCAGCGGGGTGGCATGTGCAGAGTCTGCTGCTTGCTAATTGCAGTGATAAAATATTTATGATAGATTGAAGAGAACTGGTGAAATTCTCAGCCCGGCACAAGACGACCTCAGCATGGGTCAGCGTCGGGCGATCAACCGCTAGCTAGAACCCTGAGCCTGACAATGACTGAGAAAGCCCTGCAGCTTTCCAATATGACCTTGGTATCAATCTATGTCACTACAGTCACAGGGCACAGCTGATCCAATGCTCTTTCAAACCAAATGGTTCAAAACAAGGAATGAGTAGAGACACACACACCAAGCTAGAAAACCAGGTGACTCCTTGGATAGTTTTCCATTTTCTTGGTCCTCATTATCATTCACCAGTTTATCTGAAACCACATTAGCTGGTTTTAGATGAACTGAAAATAATTCTTTGGTATTTTTTACATTTTCTGCCACACACAAACTGCCCTAATATTAGATACTGTGACAGAGAAATTCCTCAAACTAGCTCGGTCTAAAGGCTGACCTGAAGTCAGCTCATACCATAATTCTTCTCCAGTATATTACAGCATAGGTTGCACACTTGAGATACCAGTGATGTGCAACAGCTCAATAAGTTCAGTTTTTGACCCCCCCCCCCTCCCCCTCCCCCCCCAAAAAAGACTTCCATCTTTTCTATTTACTCAGACTCAGTAGAGGGAGCAAGTCTGGACAGGGATGCTGCCAGCTCAATAATGAGAACAGAATAATCCTAAGGAAAAGAGCATGCTGCAGGAACATTAGAGTCATGGGGTGATTGAAATAAGACACGTACCTGTAGGCCGAGGGTCATGTAGCACACATAACTTGGTCCATTCTGGCTTGCAGCTCAAAAGCATCCGGCCGGTCCTGAGGGTTAACAGCTAGCATGTCCTGAAGCAGCTTCTTCACTCCATCTGACATACATGACCTGCGTTTCTGTGGGATGCTCAGCACCATCTTTGGATTCTCTAGAAGTGCCTCACCAACAGGCACAATGTCACCTCCCTGTTTCACATATGTACCCAACAGCTCCCGTTTAGATTCAGCATCAATGAAAGTAATCCTCTCCAGCATGGCCCAGATGATGATGCCCAGGGCAAATATGTCAGCCTTGGCTGTGTAGTGGCCCTCCCACACCTCAGGTGCCATATAGAAGTCTGAACCGCAAGCAGATGACAACCAAAACTTGTTGAGGTTGATGTTTTTGTTCTTGTCTTCACAGTCTTTTACCTCACTGGTGTTTCCCAAACCAGCGCAAACTTTGCTCAGACCAAAGTCTGCCACCTTAAGAACAGGAGTCCCCGACTTCTCCGAAATAAGGATGTTGTCAGGTTTGAGGTCTCGGTGGACAATACTGTTTTCATGCAGGAAAGCAACAGCACTTGTTAGCTGGAGCATAAAGCTGCTGTTTGTTTGTGGGTCGGGGCGCCGAGACAGGATGAACTGGTTGAGGTCTCCGCCTTCGCAGAACTCCATGACGAACCACAGGTAACACGGCTCTTCTGGGGGGCTAAGTACTCTCTCACCTGTAACAGCAGCACATTGGTCGGTCAGACAGTAAAAATAACAATGACACAAAAAAAGAAAAATGCTGGAATGACAGTATAATATAGACAATGCCTATGTAGACCTGCATTCTTTTGAAAGGCAGACCTCTAGCTGCAAAAAGACTTCCAGTTCCACTGAGGAAAATTTATTATATTAATCCTTTATTTATACAGGAAAAGTCTCTTGAGTCTTAATGGCTAATTTACAAGAGAGACCTGTTGTTGTTTATTTTGTAAAACATGGTTGTCATAAGTGTCCAGATGTAAGATAAAGTAGGGTATGTTGTACAGTATCCCTTGCTTTCTTAAGGGTTATACACTGGTCCTACACAGAGCCTATGCACAGCTTTACAGACTCATCTACATGTATTTACAGACTCATCTACATGTTATACATCTCTATTGTTTTTAGGAAAATCTACTTTTGGCTACTCAATCACAGGCGGTCACAGCAGCAAATAGCTCCTTATGTTTGATTTGAGTTTTATGTCCTCCCTGATGCAAGCCCAAAGGGATTTGAGTCTCTGGCTGGAATTGAACCAGTGACCTTTTCACTTGCCAAGCAAATGCTATGGACGCATGAACTGCCATTAGAAATGAATGCCAAAAAGATGTGGAACAACCAAGCTTTATAGTCCACTCCTGTTTGCACTTTGTTGTTGTACGTTTAGCTTAGCTCATGCTGCAGAAAATCAGAAGTCAAATTATACAAAGAAATTCTTTGTAAAGACATGAAATGATGTTTAAAACAACGTGAGCTGTTAACTACAGCCACTTTGAGCTTCTCGTGCAATTTCACCTTTGATGGTTTTTTTGTGCTTTGTCATGCAGTACACATTGCATGTTTAAAATTGAGTGTTTCTTCAGGGTTAAACATTTCTCAGTTGATTTCTACTTCCAAAGCGTAATTTTGTGCAAGTATAATCTTAAACCAGAATTATGCTTAGTAGCCGGATAGTTTTTTGGCGTACTGTAATGTAATTTAACATCAGGCTACAATGATTCTGATTGGCCCGTTCAGTAAATAAATAAAGCTGAACTTGTCATTTGAGTGCAATGGAAGAATAAGTTAGATAAGTGATATACTTTTGATTGAACATCACTTTTTTTTAAATTGACAAACAAGCTATTCACCCTCAATTTTGATGGCCGTCTTCATGGATTAAGAGCAATAATCGTACAAAATTCCACCGTTCGGTTGATATTGCCGAAAAGAAATCACAGTTCAATGAATTTCGATTCAGGTAATTTGCATATTTGAGAAAGTTATTTCTGGATCAATTGATGATTTATGTGACTGATTTTTTTTATTCC
>VUQJ01030062.1:2750-14699 GCA_015108635.1 Andinoacara biseriatus
TATTTTTTTATTTTTTTAATTTTTTTTTTTTTTAATTTTTAGTTTTTTTTTTTTTTTTTTTTTAAAAACATTAATTATTAGGACTTAGTGAGTCTGGTTTGATTTTTTTTCTCACATTTTACACTTTGATGAATGTAAACAGCGCCCCCGTGTGGCTGAAGATCTCCCTGTAGGTTAAGTATTATTTTCTTTTAAGCTTGATATCTAATTAGGATTCTTCGCTGATGCTTTATTTTTGGCTTTTTTAATCTTTAAATTTGTACTTTCTCTCTCATAATTTTTACTTTTTTTTATGACTGACTGACTTGGTTAACATGAACTGTCTGCTGAACCACACAACTGAGATTACATCTGACCGAGGTCCGAAAGCCCATCAGAGGACATGTTTGACCCTGACCGGAGCGCAATAGAAAACTCGACCTCTTCCTCATCTCAAAAAAATCATCCAAACCTATTTCTAAAAGCACCGAAAATGATACTTTCAATTGTTTTGACCTTTAAAGTCACAGCGTGATAAACTGAACTGGGATCAGTGAGTTACAGGAAGTCACCTTCTTTCAAAAATAAGTCCTCAGACATGAGTTAACTACAGCTCCCAAGATGCATTTCAGCCAGAAGCATCCAATCATAGAGCTGCAAAGACAGCCTGGCTAAAACTGAAGGAAACAAAACTGAACATTATTACGTTTAATCTTACAGCTTTCCCCACATCATTTATTTCCAAAAACGTTCAGTTTTTGCAGGTTGTAATGTTGAGGAAAGTGTCCAAAAGCCCCTTTAAAAAGCAGCTTTCTCTTAATCTGGGTCCTCACATTTATAAAACTCTTATCTGCTCACCCTGGAAACATTAAACTATTACCATTAAAAATCTAAAACAGCTGGAGCACATGTTCAAATATAATTTAAGTATTATGTCAACATTTTCACTCTGTTCACCTCAATCCCAGCAGCCACATCATCTCTATAAAAAAATGGAGGTATGAAGGGTGACCTGCTTCCTGTGCACCAGCAGATGGCAGCACAGCACTTCAGATCAGCTTCATCACGGCTGTCCTGGTCAGGAAGGAGACAGATGGCCACGCCCCAAACTTCCTCTGGGACTTCTGCCGAGACCTCCCGAAGTTCTTTGATAAAACTGAAGTTGTTGTTACAGGATCGTTGGCAGCATAGTTTTACGTTCAGATCCTCAGACAGTTCAGAGGTTAAATCTTTAATTGTTGCTGAAGACAAAAAGGATGTTCGGCCTTCATTTTATTCCTAATCAATATTTTATTGCGGCTCCCTTTTGTGCTTTAATTCCTTTTTCAGTGTTGGCTGATCCTGTAAAACACTTTGAATTACAGCGACCTACAAAATTTAGTAGACAAGCAGTTTGGCTGATCCGAGCAATTCAGGAATTATCTGGAGTTGGGAATCTGCATGTTAGGGCATTTAGAAGTTTTTGAGAATCAGTTTCCAGAACATCCTCACTGTGCCCAGAATTCCTCCCAAAATGTCTGTATCCAGCCAAGTACTTATTTTACAAACCGTCCTCATGACATCTCAAGGATCATTGTATTCACTAGGGAAAACCTGTGGGACCTCCTCAGGATCACTGAAGCTGCATTTATGACTCTTGAACCTGTGGAGCACTCCAAAGCAGGAAAAGCTTTGCACAGTCATGAACCTCAGGCCATTATCCCTCCAGAGGAGCACTAATAGCACTGCTCTATGGCAGCAGAAAAATAATGTGCCACTGTATGTGTTTGTCTCCGGAGGTGTGAAAAACTCATTCAAATCCTTTTAATTAATTTGGCTGAATTGAAATGAAAAGAAAATTTTCCATCAACCAGCAGGGATTTATACTAATCTGCAGAGGATGCCCGCAGAATATAAAATACACCACTCACTTTAACCATCTGCTTTTGGAGAATGCTTTCTTTTTTCCAGTTTTTGTGTCTTAGGAACTTCGTCAAGGACATCTGGATCGTCTGCAGGAAGAACTGGTCTTGAGTTTCTTTCAGACATTTCTTCTATTATTGATAGAAGAATCCTTTTAGAAGTCCAGAATCCTCCCAAAGATATCTCAGACAATTCATGAGTCACCCAACTCCTGCTAACACCTTCAAAGCATTCAAAAGTTTCCTTAAGGATTTTGGAACTTGGAGAATTTGTAGGTTGCCTCAAGTGAACACAGAAATACTCTTAAACACTTAACTCAACTTGAAAGACTTTAAAGACAACCTAGGTCAAAATACTCGTGAAATCACATTGAAGCTGTCCAACAAAAACATCTGGACCTCTGCATTACCCTAGAGAATTTTTACAAAGACCACGTAAGACCACTCAAAAAAAAGAAAAACATGCTTTCGAACATCTAAAGGACCTTCAAATGTGCCAAACACCAAAGAGATTCTTGTGTGTTGCAGGAGCCCTCCAAGTGTATTAAAGGTTCTCCAACTTGGTCACCATGCAGATCCTAATCAGGTACATGGATTTCCTTCAGTGCCTTAAGAGATTAAAAAAAAAAAGGACTTCTGAGACTGCCAAGGATTTCTGACACCTGTGGATAGTTTTGTAACCCATTTAAGGCATTGGGTGTTATTTTAATTTTTCAGAGATCACGAAGATAATACCCCACAGTAACTTTCTTGAGGACCTCTGTATCTTGATTAAACTCCTTCAAAACCTTTATTCCATAAGATCTGCTGAAGAACTGTACTTGTAGAGCATCCAGAGGACTTCTGAAGCCCACCTCTAGAGGTACCATGAGCCCTTTTGGGAATTGTAGTCCCCAAATATTGAAACACATTCAGGGTTAGAATTGGACAGGGTAGAATAATTTGATACCTGTTAGAAGACCTACCAGTCAAAATGCCACCGACTCTCTGAGGAGGTTCATGAGTTCTCCAGTAACCTTATGAATGGAATACTTGGTCCATTCTTGAAACTCTTGAAGGACTTTTGGACCACAATTAAGATTTCCAAAACCCAAAGCGCCACCACTTTAAAGATCTCTGCGATGCATACATTTTTTGCTGTGGATCCCTGAAATCCAGACACATCTTGGAACCCTGGAAAAGAACATGTCAACCATCAAGAAGTCTGTTGGCTTATTATATTTGAGTCCACACAAAGAAGAATGTGCTCCTTGTAATATTCCACAGTAGTCTTTATTTACACCATCATCCACTCTGTTAATTAATTGCAGTAAGGTAAACATAATAGTGTTTGACATTATTACATTGTCATTCCGGCGTGCCCCATCGGGTGGCGCTGTGACTCCATCTTAAGTCACATCACAGCGTCTCTGTTCCTCCTCAGCACTTTAGAGGACGAGAACCACGAAATGAATAAACAAATTTATTTTCAAGGTTACAAGTGCATCCTCATAGAAAACCTTTTATAAAATGAGCCATAGTCTTTATGTTCTGCAGCGCCCCCTAGCAGCACCCAGTGAAAACATTCCTCAAGGAATTTTGAAGATTCAGTCGTATCACAAGTGACCATCAGCATCTATAATGAAATTTCACCACCTTCTGACAGATGGAGCGTCCTGTTCGTGCTCTTCGTTGTAGCTCTGCGAGGCCGTCTGAACGTTCGAGCTGTTCATCGCTGAAGTGACGTTACCGCAGAGACGCCTAATTAACTATTTAAAGGGCCTTTCTGGTACTTTTGCTCTTTTTGAGCCAATTAACTGAGTCGAGACCAATTTGTGGGATTTGGTATTTGATAGTTTTTGGTTTTACTGAACTCCTGCACATGTTTGAAAAGCATGAGCTGCACGTGAAGTTCTCAACTTTAAAGTGTTTTTAGACACAAACTGAAAAAGTACAAGAACACTGTCAAAAAAAAAAAGAACGAAAAAAAAAAGGGGCAAAACTGTGAAATTACAAAAAGGTTGGATTTGACACTTGTTTTTTAATTCTTTATTTATTATTCTCCTGCAGGCCGCCTCCTTCCAGTGACCAGAGCCACGGCAATCTCTGCTAACTACTGTATTTCAAACAGTTGGAGTCAGGCGAGAGATTCAGGCCGAGATGAAAGAAGATGATGTAACCACCTCAAACACTGGCTGTGACATGAATCTGCCTTCACAGTGAGCAGGAATCATCAAACTGCTGCTTTGTCCTCTTTTATTTAACCTCAACAAAACGTCTGATGCACCGCGACTCTCTCAGCTGCCGCCTCGCTCTCGGTTGCGTGGCACCGGCGGACTCGTAGTTGCATCATTTTGGTGCAGAGCTGCTCGGCCCGTCTGTAGCTGACAGGGATGCTTCACTAACACTCTGCTGCAGCATCACCGCGGATTCCTTACTGCTTAATCTGCTCCAAGAGAGTGTGTCCAGCCAGCTGAGTCAGAAATAAAACCAGCTGCTGGATGTTTAACTAGGAGCCAAACAGAAGCTTAGAAATAAACCAGAAAAAGTTTGACACTCTCCTGCTGTTTATTTGGCTCCTTCTCTCAGAGCACGGATCATTCTTCTGCTTCAGTATTTCAGAAATCGGAATTCCCTGCAGGTCTTTTCTGCAATTAACCTAAAATTTTAAAAAATCATCTCTTTATCATCAGAGCTGCAGGACTATGATTGTAGGATAACTTAAAGGTATTTTGGATAATTTCTTGGGTAACGCAGCGGTTAGCAAGAAGGTTCTGGATTTGAAGCCCCCGGCCGGCTGGGGCCTTTCTGCGTGGGCTCGCTCTCCAGGTACAAACACCTTCTCGTTAGGTTAACTGGTAATTCCAAATTGGCTGTAGGTGTGAATGTGCGTCTGTCTCTCTGTGTTAGACCTGCGACCTATCCAGGTGTGCCCCACCACTCACCCTAACACCGCTGTCATGGGCTCCGGCTCCCACAATGCTACAGTCGCACCAGGAAACCCATGGACGGAGACCGCAGCGTGACCAAAATCAATGCAACCCGTGCAATGAACCTGCAGTCTCGTTGAAACAATTGCTCACAGTCAGTTGGCGTTTACAAGGTGACTTTGGTGCATTAATGTGGTGATAAGAGGGAGTCGGTCTGCAAGTTGGCAACTATATGTAATCTGTGTCTCTGAGTGATTGCAACATGTTTATAAATCAGACAGCAGCTTTTTGCAAACCTTCACCATTCAGAGTGACTACAGTCAGTCTGAGCTGGACTGTGATCATTTGGAGACAGGTTGCCTCCAACCGGCCAACCTGTGCAAGTGCCTTGCAACCAAAAGTGGTCACATAGAGGTTGAGGGTGTTGCTGTTCAGCATGAGGTAAAGTTAAGCTATTTTTTATTTACTTGTACTGATGTCTGTTTTCCACTTATAGATCTAAAACCGTTAATGTGGTTTTATGAAGTGAAACTGCAAATCTAGACATGATGAATCATCACAAAGCTTCGTCCTTGTTTGCATGGTTTTACGGCAGTGCCCACGTCGGCTCATTGGTTGATCCGTGCCGTGTTCGCTCTGTTTAGTTGCAGTTATTCATTCTTAAATTTCAAACAGCTGCTGCTGCTCTCAGTAAATATGCCGTCTCTACTAAAGCTCAGCTGCGGCAGATTCTTTCTGTAGTTTTGTGGCAGGTGTTTATTGTAAAAACCTGAAGTCGTGTCTTTGGAACAGTGAAACTGTCACTTGCGCAGCTAACAGACCTGAACGTGCAGAACCAGCAGCCCGGCCGGTGCGGTTCACGAAGAGTCCACAGAACATTTTCAGACATCAGGATCAGTGTTGTTTAAACCTTCCAAACCGTATCAAACCTGCACATGCCGAGGCAACACGGAGAGACAGCTGCTTCATTTCCTCACAGCTCGTTTATTTGCAGGCACCGCGTCACAGTCCATCATCGTCTTTTATTGCTGTTGCCGGCAGCGTCACTCATCCGTGTTGCTTCAAAAATGTTGCCTGGGCTGCCGCAGATGATTGTTTAAATCGTTTGCAGGCTGAGAGCAGAAACTGAGCAGAAAGCGCTCTCCACCGCTAACAAACACTGAGGTAAAAATAAAACAGGAAACAGCAGATTCACTTCACAGTCGGATATTTTTGGAGCAACTGTGAAGAAAGCCTCCCACAGACGGCAGAGTGTGTAAAAGTGAATGAAGCAAAGTTGCTCAAAAAGCAACACGTTCACCCAAATTACCACCGAAATAATCTGCTGGCGTGTTCTCATTGAGTATTGGGGCTTTATCCCCATCTGCATGCTGGCTGCTGCCATTTTAATGAAGACTAAACTTCAAATTAACAATAACACTGAGGACATGTTAATGTAGAGGTTGCAATGCAACATCAGGTGAGCCAGACTGAAACACCTGGATGGATTAATGCTAATAAAACCTGCTGCAGACAACGAGCCAGTTTCCACCTCAGAACACAAACACGCCCTGATCCGGTTCAGCCTGCCTCGGGTCCACGGCATCAACCCAATAGTCCACTTAAAGTCTGCACTGATGCAGGATTACGAACTGCTTCGTGACGGAGCTGCTGATCATTCCAGGACTACAGAAAAAAGGAATCGGCTTCTGTGAAGATTCTGTGCATGTGTTTGCAAAAGCATTCCGGGAACGCTGTAATGAAATCAACTTAATTGGAGCATTTTTCAGTAAGTGATGGACACAATCTGAATCCACGTGTCCTCTGACCAAAGGCGAGGACCCCGCATTTCCACCTTTCCCCGTAACTTTGACCCCGGGTGACAGTAGACGGAGGGCGAGCGTTTGGGAATGAATTGGAATTTGGACAAAGTATCTACTCTGGGACACGAAGTGGTGCTGATAAACATTGATGGCGTGTCAAACGTGGAATAGCTAAGAGTGAGAATCTTCTCAGACGTCACCAAGCGAACTCGTCTGTGTCGATAATCAGTTTTCAGTCTCACGGCAGTTTGTAATAACGATGTGGCTTTGTTACGCTCACACGCCACCTCTGATCAGAACCAACACCTCAATTCCCCAATGCAGGATTTTGGAAAAACGTAAATGTTGGAGCTGCCCTGCAAGTTCCTGCAGCGTAAAGGTGCCTTTTTTTATGATCCGGAAGGACCTACTGCTCCATTTCGGCTGCCTCTAGCACCACCATCATTTCTATTTTTCTATTTTCTCAGGTTTGACAAACACGAGCACAACTAATCACATCTGGGTTACTCACGGCTGTCGCTCCTGTGCTAAAGCTGTTGTGAAAGCAGGAGAGTTTGGAGTGTGTGCTAATGGATGCTTCGGTCTTCGTAAACACATTTTACTGTTTTACCGAAAGGTTTAATGGGCCTTCCAAAGCGCTGTGAACACATCATTTCCTGTTTGCATGAACCTGGCATTAGCATTAGCTTAGAGCCTCACGGACAGAAACTCTGATTATTGCATTTTCTTGTCTTTCTGTCAAGTCAGAAAACATAAAGTAAAAGTTAGTGAAATTATGGAAAAGGTCTGTCCTCACGGTGGCCCGGCGGGCCACGGCACCCACTTCTGATGCCACGACCCTGGAGATGAATAAGAACACGTGCGGTTGTATTTTGGGTGAAACGCCATTTTAAGACCAAACTTCATTCTTTCAAAAGTTTGACGCTCAGCTGGTGAAGAGCAAACACGTCCAATATTTCCCCTCAAATTACTGAAGGAAAGGCCTGAAACGACCTGCAGCGCTCAGCTGTTAAACATTCTTTAGATCCTGCGGATGTCCCGGGGTTCAGCGGGAAACGCGGCTAATAAGTCATCTGAGGACAGTTTTTCATTCAAGAGGATCGATACAAATCATTAAAGTGAAGCATGAGTTAGTAATTTAAGGGAATCTATCAGAACTCCCTCCTCGATCACCTGCTGGGCTCCACTGATGCTTTTTGCTGTTCCAGATACCAATATGGTATAAAAAGGGTCATTGATGGAGCTGGTGTGCACTCGGGCTGATCGCTGAGTTTCTCTTCTTCCTCAGAGTGCTGCTGATGAGTCGGTCTGCACAAATCGCAGGCATGAAAACAAAAATCTGCAGTTTCTCCCCCACAGGGAAGGGGAGTGAACCTTCCTGTCAATTTCAATTTTCCAGCCCAGATTCACACACAGACAGACAGAGAGGAATTTTCCACTGGGTTTTTCTTTAAATATGATTTTTGTTTGATTTCTCCGGCGGCCATCGTGGGACTCGGAGTGATGCGGCGGTCCCGGGATCGGGTCATGTCAGGACTGCAGCGGGCCAGCTTCCTGCTTTTTAAATCTTTGCAAATGAAATCTGGGCCCAGTGCCAAGGTGCAATAACTAGGGACGTCAGATCAAAGCACTCCTAAGAAAACTGCATTAATCTGGAATTTTCAGGCCACCTCGAGCCTCAGGGACGCTCCCTGCTTTTGGAATGTTTTCTGGTTCGTGCTGGTTTCGAGCCCCAGCCTCAGATGGAACGAGTCAGTGATGCTGTTTGAGTGGCGACTCACCGAGGCAAAAGACGGTGAAATAACCACAGCTGAGGGGTTGTTATGAGGAGTGATGGGGACAAAAAGCTCTCGGGTCTCTTTTGTGTCTTTCTGGCCCATCAGCGCTCTCGTCTCGTCCTTTCTCGCAAACCCAGCAGGCGTTTGCGGAGCACTTTACTCAGTGAGGACTGTCGCAGTCATGTTGGCGCGGCGCCCGGCCTCCTGCAGTCTCAGTAGTTGTACTTTCCCGCCTCCGCTACCTCTGACGTGGCTGTGTTTGGCAGGAAAAGCGGTTTCGGTGGGATTTGGGGTTTGAGTGACGCCGTTCTCCGGACGATCGCCGCCCGCTGCACGTGTGGCCCCTCGCTGTAGCTGTGCTGCCGGGTCAGGCAGGCGCTGGCGACCGACGGCGGCTTGCTCTCAGCGTTGGCGTTCCCGGCCCCGCCGGCGCCTGCGGGGCTGTTGTTGTTGTTGTTGTTGTTGTTGCTGCTGCTGTTGTTGGTGTTCATCCTGGCAAGGAAGTGCGCATGCTGCGGCCCCCGCTGGTTGAAGCTGTGGTGGCGGGGTACCGCGCCGCCCCCGCTGCCCATCTTGATGAGGGAGTGACGCTGAGAGTGGTGGCGCGTCACGGAGACGCCACCGCCTCCTCCGGGTCTTTCTGGAATCACCTGCTGCTGGAGTGGAGTCGAAGAGGAGGAGGAGGAGGAGGATGGGATGGACGTGGAGGAGGTTGGGTTGTTGGAGGACGAGGAGGAAGAGGATGAGGAGGTGGCAGAGGAGGAGGTGGAGTTTTGAGGAGGTGGTTCGATGCGTTTGGGGAGGCCGTCGCTCGGCAGTGCCGAGGTGCTGTAATAGGACGTGGATGCGGTCTCGGGGATCTGCTGCTGGTGAGCCCCGCTGCTATTATTGTTGTGGTGGTTGCTATGGTGATGGCCGTGGTTGTAGTGGTGCGTGCGGGTCTGTCCGTGGTGACTGTGGTGATGATGCTGGTGATTATGTTGATGCCCTCCGGAGGAGCTGGACGGCCCGGGGAACAGAGAGGACGAAGAGGTGGAGGTGAGGACTTTGATGCCGCCAGTTCCTGACGCGCTGACCTCATGGATGTGTTTCAGCAGCTCGTCCAGCGCCGACACATCCACCACCGTCTGGGGGAGGGACTGCTGGGAGTGGTGGTGATGCGGGATGACTCCTGCTCCTCCCGCTGCTGCTGCTGCCGCCGCCGCTGCTGCTCGCTCATCATTGGAGATCTTCCTCTCCTCGGGGAGGTGCAGTGAAGTCGAAGAGGCGCCAGCTCCGTGAGCCGCCCCGTTGCTTAAACTGTTACTGTGGTGATGAGAGAAGGGAAAGACTTGTTGGGTCAAAGAGTTTCCAACAACGGCCATGAATCCCAGACTGGATCCGGAGCAGCTGGGCCCTGGTTTGGGTTTGTCTTTGGCGTTGTTGCAGTTCTGGTTCTTCTCATACTGATGGTGCCGCAGGGCCTTCATGTTCTTGATGGGAAGCTCTGGAGTGGAGTCTGGCGTGGGCAGGCCGGAGAGCTCGCCATCCCCCTGTGACAGAGACTAAACAGAGGTTAGACCCATGGCTGAGTTTGAACATCTTAGAGCAGTTCATCGAACCGTTCATCAAGGTTAAAAATGCTACACGAGTTTCAGAAAAGCCTCAGAAAACTTTTTATCCAAATTTCGAACAACTGCAGAATATGAGCAAAAGAAAACAGACAAACAGGTTCTTGTGATTTTTGGTCGTCTATCGTTTCAGATTACGTCTCAGGGGAGTCTCTTGTCCTGCCGTCGTGCAGACTCCATCGCTTGGACTGCAGCTGGACGCTCTGCAGCCTCAGTGAACCTGTCGTGGCAGCTCATGAAGGCTGGAGTGACGATCCAGCTGCAGCCCAAGACGGTGAAGGTGGGGTTCATCCACAGGAAGAGACACTCTAAGAGAAGGCTAGATCAGCCTGCAGGACTAATGAACTCATTTTTAGCAGCTGCGTGGTTTTGGGCTAATTAACTAATGTTAGCATGCTAACACACTAATCACAGCAGGTGATGTTAGCTCGTCAGTGTTAGCATTAGGCTGAAATCACCACTGTGTCTAAATCTGTGATCGATGCACATCGGATCTTGAGATTTTGAGCTTTGAAGAGTTCAATGACATACAGTACCGACTGTAAACAGTCACATGGCTGATCACAGCAAGAGCCTAAAGCTAGGCTAACCACACCCCGATCTCTCTGTGAACCCGATTCGCCCTCCTACCTGCGAGAGGCTGAGCTCGGGGTCTCCCAGCGGCAGGCCCTGGTGTGCGGGGCTGTGGAGGTGATGCTCGCCCCGGCCGTTGGGGATGAAGGAGCTGTACATCTTTGGGGTGGACACGTCCAGTTTGTCCTCCTAGAGCAGAGAAGATGGAGAAGAAGAAAAAGAGCTCTGACTCTCTTTATCTTTTCCTGCTCGGAGAATATAGAAGAAAAGCAGGGTTTGCCATTTTTAATCTTAAAAGCACAAAATGACCTTTACAGTGAAGTAAAACCCCTTGAGTGGGCGTAGGAGGGTGATTTTCAATTATTCCACAGAGCATAATGAGGAACTTATATAAATATACATTTGAGCAGACGGGTCAGAGGTCGGCGGCAGCTCAGAGATTCAGTTTCTTGCTCAAGGACATTTGGAAAAAGGATGGAGTTCATAATGAAACAGTCCATAGTAATGAGTGAATAAAGACTGAAGTAAAGCTTATTATATCTAACCCCAGGGGGAAGAGGAGGAGGGGGAGGAGAGGATGAATATTAATGGTGCTGCTCAAAATTCAGCCAGTTACGTCGCAGCCTCTCAGCTCGTTCCTGGAAAACAAAAATCTGCTGCAAACGTATTTCAAATGTGCGATAAAGGCATCTGTTTATGAGGCGAGTTGAGATTTCATCGGAAACTGAGGCAATAAAGTTCAGAAGGTAACACCTGAGTCAGGGTAGCAGGTAAGCTCTAACTGAAAGGCAGAAAAGATGAAAGGTGTCTCTGATTAATGCCTTTTTCGTGCACTTCACCACAAATCAGGTTTTTTGTTGCTAAACGAGGGTTTCTGAGTGCAGCTGCTCAAAGATTTGTCATCCTTGTCTCACTCACCTTTGGCTGTCCGTCCAGCAGCCCGTTGAGCTTGGCGAGGGATCGTAGCGATAGGGCGTGAGGCAGCGACGCCTCCGGGTCCTTTCCCAGCCTCCGGGCCCGCTGAGCGGCGCTGCGGCTGCAATAGCACGACACCAGGAACCCCGACAAGATGGCGCCCAGAAAGAAGGCCACCAGCACGCAGGCGATCAGGAGGGTGTAGTGGACGTTTGCTCCGGCTCGCTGCTCCATCTCCGGAGGGCGACGCACGCCTGGAAGATGGAGCAAGAGAGGAGAAGAAGTCAGAATGTTTCCACCTGTTTAAAAACACACCTGTGTGCAGTAACTGGACAGCATGTGTTGGGTATTCAGGGTCTCTAATAAAATCCATCTTCCTGATATCTGCACAACTAAAGCAGGACACGTGTGTTGAGCAGAGTGTGCGCACAGAAAGTTAAATCAAATGCAGAAGTTGCACTAAGTTCCTCGCCAGCGGCTGC
>VUQJ01030068.1:0-11109 GCA_015108635.1 Andinoacara biseriatus
GGAAACGTTGTAGACATTGACGACAGCTGTAAGTACCTTGGAATCCCACAGGCAAATTAGAAACCATGAAGAGGCCGCTAGGAAAGCTGCAACCTCCAAGTACCTGCAGAGAGTAAGGCAAGTCCTGAATAGTCAGTTGAATTGGAAGAACAAGATCCGGGCTATCAACACCTACGCCCTGCCAGTTGTCAGATACCCTGCTGGAATAATAAGTTGGCCGAAGGAGTAAATAGAAGCCACTGACATCAAAACAAGAAAGCTCCTTACCATGCATGGAGGGTTTCACCCCAAATCCAGCATCCTGAGGCTGTACGTTAAGAGGAAGGAAGGTGGCCGAGGGAGCAGAAACCCAAGAAAGAAGAGGTGGAAGAACAGGAACCATCATGGAAGGACAGGCCTCTGCACGACATGTCCCACTGGCAGATCAAAGAAGAGGCTGACATAGAGAAATCCTACCAATGGCTGGACAAAGCTGGAATGACAGACAGCACAGAGGCACTAATCACGGCAGCACAGGAACAAGCTCTAAGCACAAGATCAATAGAGGCCGGGGTCTACCACACCAGGCAAGACCCCAGGTGCAGGCTGTGCAGCGATGCCCCTGAGACAATCCAGCACATAACAGCAGGGTTCAAGATGCTAGCAGGCAGGGCATACATGAACACCATAACCAAGTGGCTAGCATAGTATATAGGAACATCTGTGCTGAGTATGACCTGGAAGTCCCGAGGTCAAAATGGGGCATACCCCAAAGAGTGGTTGAGAACAACAGAGCTAAGGTCCTGTGGGACTTCCAGATACAGACAAACTTGTGATGGCTAACCAACCGGACATCGGACATCGTAGTGGCGGACAAAAAAAGGAAGAAGGTCGTAGTGATAGACGTTGCAATACCAAGCGACGGAAACATCAGGAAGAAGGAACACAATAAGCTATATATATATATATATAAAATCTGAAGGCCATATGAAGGAGGCCTGATGTGACTGATTCAGTAGAAACTTGTTGACCTCTGTGTAATGTGTGCCTCATCATCCACCGACCCCACTCAGTGTTCTTCCAGTTCATGGCTGAGTTGGTGTTGCTCTCAATCACTTCCACTTTGCTATAATACCACTAACAGTTGACTGTGGAATATTTAGCAGTGAGGAAATTTCAGATTTTGTGCACAAGTGGCATCCTTTCATGGTACCATGCTGGAATTCACTGAGCTCCTGAGAGCTACCCATTCTTTCACAAATGTTTGTAGAAGCAGTCTGTATTTGGTCATTGGCGGGGATAGCAGGGGGATAGAACTGATCAAAATAACCAATCAAATAAATGCCTTGTTTTAATCATATGGCATATTAATATAAGAAAAAAAAATTTGGTAAAAGGACAATTAAGATCATAGTTCAAATATCCATTGTTAAGTTTCATTAAAAAATACTGCATTCATTGAATAGCAGGTTCCTTAGTTAAAGATCATGGATGCAGGAAAGATGGTTTGCTAAAGAGATCTGTTAATCAAGTAGGATAGTTATACTTAAACAGTAGTTTGATTTGAAGCACAGTCTAATTTGTTGACAATAAGAAAACAGCAGATGTCCCACCTAAGATTTATTAACTAAGTTACTTATACCAAACCAAAATAGGAAGCCTTGTTGAGAAAATCTCATTGTATATAGAAAATTTTATATCAAGCAAAGCGGAAATTGTTTCCAAGGTAAGGTTGGTGGTAAGCTTGAACTGCTGGAGCTCACTTTAAAAAACACCATCATACATCATAATCCTAATGAGAAAACTTGCTGATAACACTTCACATTATTTAGTTACTTTGTGTGCACAGTATGCGTTGATGACATCAAACTTTTCCCTTTTTGTTGTACTCTTCAGTCCATTGCTTGTGAACTAAACAAACAAAAAAAAATACTGAAATGATGCTGTATTTCTGAAGAGGAGCAAAAATAACACAACCCGGAGTTCAGCAGATCTGAGAGGCTCTTACAGAAAAAGACGTATTTTACTGTAACTGCCAATTAACCACTTTTTTTTTTCAGAAAAAAAGGGAAAACAATGCCAGCTGAATTTTTCATCAGAACTAAAAACAGAAAATTAAAGGTTCTCAATGCAGGTTGCCATTACAGCCTTTCCCAAATGCACTCACAATGTTCCAGTTATGACATGTTACCAGTGAAAACTCAGTTTGCTAATACAAACTGATTGATTTTAATGTATTTTTTTAAACATGTTATTTCTTTATTTGATATTTGTGATAACACTTACCTACAATCAGTCCTGATAATTGTAGTTTGGTTGACATGTTATTTCCCTTGTACAACTGGTGTCAAAATATCACATTTTAAGAGAATGTGTTAGTATTCAGACTAGATTCCTAAAGATTTCTATTACAGTAATGATATGTGATTGTTCCAGCTTGTTAGACTTGTATGTATGTGTAAATATATATGAAAATATACTGCTAAAAAAAATTAAAGGAACACGTTTTTAATCAGAGTATAGCATTAAGTCAGTTAAACGTCTGAGATATTGATTTGGTCAGTTCAGTAGCAGAGGGAGTTGTTAATGAAATTAACAACAGGTGCACTAGAGGGCAATAATAAGATAACCCCCCCAAAACAGGAATGGTTTTACAGGTGGAGACCACTGACATTTTTTCCCTCCTCATTTTTTTCTGACAGTTATTTCACTAGTTTTTCATTTAGCTAGGGTCAGTGTCACATATGGTAGCATGAGGAGATACCTAGACTCTACAGGAGTTGCACAGGTAGTTCAACTCCTCCAGGATGACACATCAACATGTGTCATTGCTAGAAGGTTTGCTGTGACTCCCAGCACAGTCTCAAGAGCATGGAGGGGATTCTAGGAGACAGGCAGTTACTTTAGCAGAGCTGGACAGCAGGAACCATTAGCAGAACTGGTATCTGCTTCTTTGTGCAAGGAGGAACAGGCTGAGCACTCCCAGAGCCCTACAAAATTAATGCATTATTATTTAAACCAAACAATCAGAAGCAGACTTCATGAGGGGGGCCTGAGGGCGCAACGGCATCTAGAAAAATTCACTTTTAACAGGAAGAAACCTCTGGCAGAACCAGGCTCAGGAAGGAGAAGCCATCTGCAATAAAGGTTGGGGATGAGGTGAGGGAGACAGCTCTCTTCTGCACTATGGAAGATAGCCTGGGATTGATAATAACTAATAATTAAATGCAAAATGGTGTATAAACACATAGAGTCAAAAGAAGCAAATTAAGAAGAAACACTCCAACAGCACCCAGCAGCAACGGCCTATTGCAGCATAAGTAAAGTAGCCTTAACTATAAGCCTAAATTAGCCTGGAGCCTAAATTAAATACATATTTACCTGGTTGAAAAGTCAAATGCATGGTCTCCAGCTGAGTGGACATATTTATAACTCCATGAAAAACAGTTTAATAAACAAAATTTTAATTGCATTTTTTTCCTTGCCTAAAGAGAAATAAAAACATTCAGAAAAAATAAATCTTGACTGAGGTTCTCATAATTCATGCATGAAAGGGCTATGTATTTAAGACATTCCTGCAGTTTAAATAATTAGTGTGTGTCATCTGGCTTCATGGATAGATAAAGCTGTGTATCATCTACAAAGCAATGAAAATGTATGCTATGCCTTCTAATAATACTGTTCAAGGGACGCATGTATAATGTAAATAGAACTGGCACTAGCACAGAACCTTATGGATCTCCATAATTAACCTTAGTATGTGAAGAAGGCTCCCAATTTACATGAACAAACTGAAGTCTATCGGACAGATATGATTCACACCACTGCAGTCCAGTACCTTTAATACCGACGGTATGCTCTAATCCATCCATCTATTCTTTTCAGCTTATCCCATTCAACAGTATTGAACACAGCACTGAGGTCTAGCAGGAAAAGCACAGAGATGAGTCCACTGTCAGAGGCCACATGAAGATCATTTGTGCCCTTCACCAATGCTGTTTCTGTACTGTGAGGAATTCTGAACCCTGACTGAAAATTTTTAAATAAACCTTTGGGAACACTTGTAGGACATTATCTTTTGGTCCGTGCTACACCGTCAGGTTGAACCTCAGACTGTCCAAGAGTTCAGCGATGCCCTGGTCCAGATCTGGGAGGAGATTCCCCAGGACACTATCCGTCATCTCATTAAGAACATGCCCTGATGTTGTCAAGCATACATACAAACACATGGGGGTCATGCAAACTATTGGGCTGATATGAAAGTTATTTATCTCGTTATCTCGAGAAAATCCTTATTTCGTGATAACGAGATAAATAATGCGTTATCACGAGAAAACCATCAGAAAAAAAGTTTATAGGTACCATGGCCTCTCTCGGCTTCCGTAGATGTGTTTTCAAAGTGTTCCTTTAATTCTTTGAGCGGTGTATATTATATAGCTGCTGTCGTCAAATGAGATACACACCTGATGTGATATAATAGAATTATGTATAAACTGACACTCAAGCACCAATTGCCTGTCATAACTACACACATTATGCTTCTTTTGAGTAATCTTTCAGTGGCAAATGACACATGAAAAAGTTCGGGTACAAGTTAGGATCATGATGTTGTTCCTCAAGACTGCATGCTGTGAAATTATGCAAAGAATTTGCAGTGATAACAAGCCAAATAATGATTTGGGTTGTGTTATCATTCACCATTCCATGACACCAGGTGGATACATTCCTTTCGCTGTAATGGCACGACAAATGAATGATCAAAGTTATCTAGAAAAATAATGTTAATATAAACTAAAGATCCTTTTTCTTTATAATGAAGATGACTATGCACTGACACCTGAGGGAGCAAATGCAGCGGAATTAGAAACAACATAACTCACAAACTGAGCCCTGTGCCGACAGTCAGGTTTAATGTATTGTAATGTATTCATAAGGTCGTTCAGCGGTGATGGATTTGCTGAGCTTAAAGTGGTTAGCTAATAAACAAACTTGTTAAGTATTAATCTTCCACCATTGTAGCTCTGGGTGCATCACCACATGTACAGTTTAAACTCTGTCCCTCAAAGAGATTTTTACAATTTTATCAAGACGAAATTTAAAAATCTTAACAGTGGATGTTTTGTGTAAAAAACACTTTAAAGGTCAATTCTTACAATACACATTTTCAACAAAAGGAAACGAAACCTAAATTAGAAAATAAGACCAGCCTAATTCAGTCATAATTTTCAAAAAATATAACAAAACAGATTCTGTTAGTTCAAAATTAGGAACATGTGCTAGTTTTGCAGCTAAATTAAACAGCTTATATAAACAAAAAAAACAAACAGCAAAATATACACAAAAGACCCCAAATTAACCTCATCATCACAGAGTGAAGAGCATGATTGCAAGCACTGGCAGCATTATACAATAGCATATTTCAAAAAGCAGCCCTCTCAGCTGTCTAAATAGGATGATTGCTGCTGGCCTGAAGGGTCCTTCAGTGAGAGGAGCTTTGGAGAAAAGAGATAGAGAAAGAGGTAGCATATGTGGGAGGTGCCAAATAAAACATCACTGATTAACTTGTTCAGTACTGTGCAGTGATTGTGGCGTATGTATGCCTGAAGTATACAAACAGCTACAATTTGTGTGAATTCCCATATCTAAAATGGGCACATTTAGTTGCACTTTAACAAAGGTAAATGAAAGACATCTGGGCACAGCTGCTCTTTATGCTCACCTTCTCTCTGAGCAGCCATAGCATCAGGGCCAAGTGAAGGACTGGGTCAGGGGAGAGTGTCTATTGTTATGGCTGAAGCTTATTATCCCATAATAACGTGATGCTGTAATTACCTCCCCTTGCAACTGCCAAGTGTATAGCTAATAGCAAGCATCTACCACAATTAATCAGTTGTCATGCTGGGTGTTATCATGTGACAAATTACTCTCGCATAGCCTAATAAAACAGCTGTTTTCTTCTAAAGTAGTGTATTTATTAAATTTAGATATGTAAAATTAGTACCTCTTTAAATTATTGTTGAACAGTTGATATATAATGCAGGTTCACCTTTGTTACAGAAAACAAGAACCCACGCCTGTCCCTGGTGCCTGAGCCAGAGTGTCTTCAGTGAATTAGCACAATCATTAAAGCCTGTATCTGTTCTCTCTGAAGCCACTGTCTCCGTCTCCATGCACCAACCCTGGCATCAAACTCATGTAAACTGGTTCAAGACACATAGTTTGATTTGACTTGTCATGAAGTTTTTTTTTTTTTCCCCTGTTCTTTCAAATGAGACTTGTGCAGGTGAAAGTGGTTGTGTAATACCTCCTTCACAAGTCATGAATTTTGGACAACCTTTTTATAAAGACAGAAGCGGTAATATTTATTTTCTTTAAGAGTGTGGTCAGTGTTGTTATGTTTTTATGTTGACATTATAAATACTCTCATAACTTCTGGTTAACAGGTGAAATTCCTCATAAAATACTGGTGTAAAATATAGTGGAGAGAACAAAAGAAAGACTCGTGCTACACACCTACAATATACTGTATATGTTGTTTTTTGCTGTTGAGTTATGGCAATAGCGCACAATGGATGATAGGACCATAGACTTATCAATAATGCATAAGATAGTGAGAGAAATGACAGGCACTCTGCTGGTAGGTTCTCTCCAGAAGCAAGCCATAAATTTGCAGGGCAATAATAATGACTCTTCTCAGGGAAATAAAGGCCACCCTCTGCTCCCCATAGTCATAAACCTGACTCACTCTTCCATTGGTTGGAAGAAAAATGCTTCCTCTCCCACCACACAGGAGTCATACACAGGAGGTACTTCAACCAGCCAACTTGATATGCAATCATCTCTCTTTACAGAGGAAAGAATACAATTTCAGTTTTTATATGAGCTATTTTCCTATTATGCCTGTGGAGGTGGGGAGAAATGGTGAGCAATGGTGAAATGAAGTTCAGCTGAACAGCTTGGAAAGGTATTCAGAAATGATTTCTAGTAATTCTTTTACTTTAGTCATCTTTGAATCCAGCAGCAATTTTGTATTTCATCATGCTTCTTTTGTTATTATTTAAAATCTTAGTTTTTGTCTTGGGCAAGAAAAATCTTAGCTATCAAATCAGGATGTTCATCGCATCTTTTTGCCAGGTTGTCTTAAATTCTTTTGGGAAAAACCCTAATTCCCTTGCTTGCTGAGTTACATGATAAAGAGTAAAATCACTCTCCTATCTGCTGGATAAAAATGAGGCAGGAGTCATTAAGACAAACCAGCAAATTTACAATATGTGATATCAGTTCCAAAAAACAATCTGTAAAAGTTTACATTTGTTTCAGATCAAACGCTGTAAATAAAAAATGGATGAAGCTTCTAGGTCTGAAAAGTGAAGGCAATGAGGAAGTGCCTTCAGCTTTAATTCTTTCTAATGACCAGCAGAGGGTGACGCCTTTGTCTTCAAAAATGAATTTGATTGTATCTGACCACGGAATCAATTCAAGCATTAAAAAAAAGTGCCTAACTTAAGAAGCGAGCCAGTGTTGTGTCTACATTGGATTTTAACACACACACACACAAAAAAAACACTTTTAAATTGCATCTTGTTAGTAGCAGCCAGATGAAAAAAACATAGTTTGTTGCTGTTTCTTTAGTTAAAACTACAAAAAATTAATTCATTAATTAAAAAAAACATAACAGTTTGACAGGCGCAAGATAGCATTTTTGCCACAACAAGGTACAAACTGAGGAAACTGTACAAAAAAAGCCTAAAAAACTACCCAAAACAGATGAATAATATCTGAAAGTCAGTCATGCCCTTAAAAAACAGGAGAAAGTCCAGTAAATACCTGATAGATGCGTCAGACCCTTCAGGTGATCCATCCACTGTTTGTTGAAGTGTTATCAGAAATGTTTAAGAAGCCATTCTTAAGGAAGGGAAACAGGAAGAAATAACAAATTGACTGGAAATCAGTGGAAACGGGTCTTTTGGAGTGATTAATCCAAACTTGAAATTTTTGGTTTAGCTTTGGTTTAGCTAAAAAAAAAAAAAAGAGAGAGATCAGGAGAAAGATACCATAGTGAGTGTCTACGGCCATCTGTAAAACATTGTGGAGGCTCGATCAAGGTTTGGAACCAGTGGTTTCAGCCAGTTGTGTTGGGGATCTTCTCAAAACTCATGGAATTACAAACGCAGAAAAGTGTCATCAGATTTCCATCCATCATGCAATTCCATGTGGAAAAGATCTGATTGACGATTGACATCAGCTTCATTTCTCAGCAATGATCCCGAACATACTGCCAATGGAGTAAAAGCATATCTGATGGAACAAAAGGGTACCAATATCCAAAGAAGAGCTCTGAATGTCCTTCAAGAAGTCTGGAGAACTATTCCTGAAGAAATTAAAAGAAAGCTTGACTAAGAGAGTTCAGGCTGCGTTGAAGAATAAAGTCATATCAAATACTGATTTTCAAGTTCAATAAGATTGTACATGTTATAATCAATCTAAGCTAACCAGCTGAAAACATGTTTACTATGTGTTAGCAAGCTACCATAGTTAGCAAAGTCACATTGTCGCATTCTGCATAGCTCTGATTTATAAACATTCCCGTATGACACAAGTTATAACTGTAGATTAACTCACACAAATATGACATGACCCGTTTGATAAACGATACACACAAACAGCTATTACAGGTTCACCAGCACAAGTGTTCACTGTCACTCACACAATTTTAGTTTTCTGAAACAAATTCAATAATTTGCAATTTTAGCTAAGAAGCAAGCAACATGCAGATGTCACCATGACAGTGGGGGGATTTCTATTCTGCAGCCGGCTTGTGGTCTGAATTTAACTGATAAGTTTGAGCAGGTTTTGGACGCATGCTGGTAAATAGCATGTGTGAAAGCAATTTACCAAAATGCACATGGACCAAAATTCACCAAAAACTATTGTCAATCAGTTACGCTGCATTTGTAAACAATGAACACTGGGAAGTAGGAATCTTGGCACAGTGTGTGCTTGCTACACGGGAAGCCTCAATAAGTTGCCTGTTGGCTTCTCAGATTGATACTGGAGGGCATGCATGCTCTAGCTAGTAACTCTTGAAGTTGTGTTAGGTGTGTGCAAGGACTTAGTGTAGGGAATGGCAAATAACTGAGCAGAAAAAAATGAAATTATTTTCTTGTCAGCTTGTATTATTGTGTTTGTGATTTCTGGCAGGAATAGAACCACACAGGCATATTTATAGCAAATGCAAGTGACAATTAGACACTATAAAGTCAGTGCAGCATCTTTGTGTTCCTTCTGCTTTGTTTTTATAGTAACACCTGGTATTGCAGAATTAGGACTAGACTTCACCACTAAGTCAAATTGCAGACAAAATGTTATTGTATAAATCTTTAAAAAGTGCCACAACAATATCAGTTTTTGTGTTAAGTGATATTATTTAAAGAAAATGAGAAAGAGAGAAATGCAATTTTTACTCGGTGATATGTTACAGCAAAAACTATATATAAATATGTTTTGTGGTAAAGCAAAACCTGAAAAAAATAGGTATGGCTGTCAAAGCAGTCATGATAAATATATAGATTTACCTTGCTTGGGCAAGGTGGCATCATATTACCTTTACAGAAAAAAGGTTGTTTTTTTCTGACTGGTGGTGGTAAGGTTCTTCCAGTTGTTCAAGTCATATTCAGTAAGCACTGGCCCAGAACAAAATAGTCTGGGATGGAGAGTGCTGGGGTGGGTATCCATAATCAGCTCTAGTGGGCTGCCTTTAGAGTGCAAACAGCAGGTATCAAACAGTTTAGGATCTATTTGTTGTGCTGAGTGCTTTTCACAAAAGGTTGCATGAGACTCTCTGACCTTGTCAAGGGGGTTAGAAGGAGATTTTACTGAATCCCTTTCTGACTGCAGAAGAGACCAGCAGCGATGTGACAAAGCTCTCACTGATTTCCTTCTGAATTATGCATCTTTAACCTGTTTTAAGAGCCATCTGAAACTACAAGAAATAACATGAATTTTCTGTCCTTGTATGCATGACAGTTTTGAAAGGATAAAATTCATCTGCGTCATGCAAGCTTTCTGACTAGCAGTAAATAGCTTGCAAAAAAAGCAAAAAAAAATGCATTCCAGCATCTTCTAGCATCAGCTTCTTCACAAATATTATCCGGCATGTGCATTTCTGACCTACAACAAATAACTGTTACCGAAACATGACTATGATCATACCATTCAGGTGTTAATCTAAACATTTGAAGGGCAAATGTGGCTTCATCTCAGGAGATGAACACAGGCTTCAGAAGAGCACCGGCAAGTTCAATTACATGAGCAACAGCAATTTTGGGGTTGTCATGTGATATGATGGAGCCAGCACAAATACATTGTGCCATGTCAACCATATGAACTGGGGCAGGCACAATAAAGGCAATGAAATTGATTGAATGTGACTTTGGGGAGAAAATCTCTTCCCACAAGATTTCTTTCCCTTTCAAAATGCCTCAAAGATAATGTAATCTTCATGTTTAACTTCATCATATCTGAGTCTGCAATCTTTAAGACAGCAAATGTGGGGGGGAAAGCACATGACAGTTGGCATGCGCTATACATTTAGTGTCAATTATTAACACAGCCTTATGCACTTAACCTGGATAAAAACTGACTGCGAATGACATATTTAAATATGGGAATAAAAGGCACCTATTGATGTTTTTCTTCACCTGATGCTACAAGAGAGATCTGTTTTCATTGTAGCAAATCTCAGGAGGCACAGAGGTAGTTGCTGGAATGGAGTGGTGAAGCGAAGAGCCAGAAGGCAACAGCATCTGCTCTCTCTGGAGACTGTCATCAGCAGTTTGGCCTAAAAGAATGGCTACTTGTGTTGAAATGTCTATGCGCTAGCTCTATTTTTTTTTCCCCCTGACATTGCAATACTGTAGTTCTCTTTGTTAATTTTAAAAATTCATAATGTGCATGCGGTGACATTTGACTTTATAGTGGAATCAAATAACAGACCAAGTAGCACTCAGTAAATGTCAGTCGGACTTAGGAAATAATGGAGGAAAAAAGGCATTTGCATTAAAGCTTAAAAAAAAAAAAAGTGTGCACCGCGCTGGCAAACTGTTAGCTTTTTATTCTGCTTTTCACCTT
>VUQJ01030069.1:0-12919 GCA_015108635.1 Andinoacara biseriatus
CAAGAAGATGATGCTGCTGCTTCACAGACACAGAGGCAGATTTGGATGGAGGACTTTATGGTGCCAGAGCTTTTTGTTGGACATGTGAAACTGTGACATTTCCTAAAAATTGGACTAACAGAAGAAGCAGTGATTTAAATCCAGATATGGAAGAAAAAAGGTGAAGCAGTTTATTACTCAGTGAGTCAAACTCAGTTCTCAGTGGTTCCCACACACACCCTCTCTTTGGGGTGGGTGGATGAGGATGTTTATAACTCCAGCACATGAATTTAAGGCAAACTGCTTTCCTTAATTTGGTTCATGTAAATAAGGATTTTGAGTTAATTGCCTCAAACTGATGTCTAAATGTCTGAACTGTTGTTAAAGTGCTTTAGATGAATAAAGTTTTAGTCACAGTTTATGATCATTTCCTTTTTGAAGTCATTGTTCAGTAAATATCACACTGATGGGCTGCAGCAAGCTCACTTTTTATTGAGGATTTCATGCTTTCTGCTTTACTGGATACAAAATGCTTTAGAAGGTTTCCACACAGAAACATCAGCTTTGCATTAATGTAAACATGTATAACCTATTCTATGATCAGCTTCACTGATTGATGATGGCTCTCTGACAGCCACAGCAGAGTTAAAATTAATATAAACACAGTTTTACTCTTTAACACTGAATAAAATCAGCTGAGTTTCTGCAACTGTCAGTGTGCCAGTTATAAACTTACTCTGGAGGAGGCTGGAAAACATTGTAAAAGGAGTTCAATACAAGTGAAGCTCTGCTGAGCGGTATCAGTGATGCTGAGGTGAGCTGCTGAGGACAGCCTGACCTCTCTGCCAGTGAGCCCTGGTGTTTATACTGCTGTTAGTCTGTTTGTGACACTGTCTTTGAATTGTATCCATCATCACTGACCTGCAACACTTAGAATAAACTTATACGAAGTGATAATGTGATCAGAAAGCTCAGAGAGAAAGTGCGATTTAAGGACACTCGAGTCTAAAGTTAGCTGGCATAATGTTAACTTATAACCAGCTGTTGGTGCCAGCTGTTTGGACAGCTGATGACAAGTCACAGAGAGCAATCCTGGCGGCACCTGTGAACAAACACGGAACGGCTCCGGGCCGGCTGACAAGCTATGGATCGTGAACAGATCCAAAACGGATCTGCGACGGATGACATGCTTACATGAACGGATCCGAAACAGATCCGGGCCGGATGAGGTGTAAAATGACTACGTCCTATACACTTCATACATTTACAAACATGGAAAAACACACCTCCTAACACACTCAAAAAAAAGGAATTTAGGTGGTCATTACATTAAAAAAAGAATAACAGGTACTTTTAACAAAATAATGTTTCAAAGGCAAATGTGATAAAATCTTGTCAGATAAGCATGAAATTTAACAACCTATCATTTATGAAATTCAGTCATGTTGAGATAACATGATTCAATATAGTCAGACTGATCTTGCACCGAAGATGGACTAGCAAGATAATTGGAGATCACGCGAGATGACAAACCATTTGGCTAACCCAACTGGCTAACATATCCATGTTAGCTAAAGTGATGATAGTTAGCTGGAAATTAATGAAGGTGCTCTATGCCCCTGCAGTCCTGTTTTCTGACCTGTATAAATTGATTTCCCTAGACCAAGATGCTAATGAACATTCCAACTCTTATCAGGAACTGTTAGCTGTGCGGGGAGTTTGAGTCACCCCCCCCACCAACACTTGCCTCATCAAGTTTTAGATTTGAGTGATTCTAATGTTGGAATGCTTATAAAGCTAAGGTTCAGCTAAACCTGCATATGGTGTGAAGAAGCCAAAAAAAGCAGAAGTAAATTACTGCCCCAAGTATTCAGCTGGTGAAACAGAAGACACACTGGAAGACTTGAGAGTGACGCTCCTCTCAGTAGTAAAAGAGAGAAACAGTCATCAGAAGTTGGTGGAAGTGATGGACAAGACCTTTGCACTCAGAAGGCAAGAGGTAGTTGGAGAGGCCCCCACGATAGCTGATTTCAAAACGAGATGGCCAGCTCTCTTCCATGTGTGTGAGGTGAGTGGATGAATACGTAAAAGAACCTCCCCACTGCGATTTGGCAAAATTCATATTGACAGGCTCTGAGAAGTTACTTAAGTTGATGTGGATTTACTGAAGGTCAGCAATTGGATTAGATTAGATTAAACTTTATTAATCCCTTTGGGAGGGTTACGTTAGGGAACTTAAAGTTCCATATATATATATACACACACAAGAAATATACAAGAATATACAAGCAACAGAATAAATAGATAAATAATAAACTAAGGAACAAGAAAAAGATGTGGAATATCTGACAGATGAAGTGATAGTGCACCTTGATATTGTCCATTGTCCAGTACTACAACTACTTTATATTGCACTGTGTTTATGGTATTTATGGTCAGGCTGCTGCTCCATCCTCCCCCCTGCTGATGACAGTGTGCAGAGGGTGACTGGCATCATCCATAATGTCCAGTAGTTTGTCCATAGTCCTCTTCTCTGCCACCGTCACCAGAGAGTCCAGCTTCATGCCGAACACAGAACCGGCCCGCCTGATCAGTTTGTCCATCCTGGATGTGTCCTTCCTGCTTGTGCAAGATTAAAGGTGCAAAAGTGACTATTGTCTAATAAAAACTTGACAAAGATACCATTTAAAGAAATATATACAACAACCAACTGTTCACAGAAAGTAGCACTATGTGCTAAATGTGTGTAATATTAAGGACACAAATGAACATCAACAGGCAGAAACAGAGAAAAGTATGAACTCCAAAACTCAATAAACTCTACAATAAACTACAATAAACTTCAGCATCCATGCAGCAGATTTTCACCTACATGTGGTGTTTGACAAAAACAAACTCTTTGAATGAGTCAAAGCTCAAATCCAGCTGCATCCTGATGTTGAAGCTGCTTCTGTGTTGGAGCTGCTTGGTTAGATGCTTCTAATTAGACTCTCAGGGTCCTTGCGGCCTCTGTACACAACCTATGGAAGTGGCCCCCACTAATGTCTGCATTTATGCTTGTCTAGCTGGATTATGTGTGTTAATTACCTTGTAGTTGCGTGCTGCTGTTTTATAAGCGGCGCCAGCTGGGACTCTTTTTTTGGTCCTCGCTCTTTGTGCTCAGTTTTTTGGCTGCAAACATATTTGTCCCACTTTCTTCATTCCCTCACGTCCATTCAGATAGTTTCAGGAGTCTCCCTCCAGGAATTTGCTGAGATTTGTTTGTCCTTATATTGAAGATTTGATTATTATTCCTGATTGTTATTCTGTGACTGATAAAGTAGCACAAAAACTGAACAGGTTAATCTCAACGTTGTGGGCTGCATGGACCCGACAAGTAGTCCCGTTTCTCCAGAGGTGCACGTCAGGTTACTTTGTAGGATCAGAGCGGTTTCCGTAGCTGCTTTCTCTGCAGACTGCTGCAGAGAAAGCGGACCAGCACGCTGAGCGCACGTACGCACACGCATGAACAGTGTTGCCCGATTGCGCTCCATATCAATCCACAAGGCTTTAAGAAAAAGACAAAAAGAAAATGAAAGTTTGTCTATAATTTCAGTTAGTTTTAGTTAGTTTTGTAAACTCACAATACAGTTTTAGTTAGTTATCGTTTTTTCCTTATAATTTTAGTTTTTATTTATTTCAGTTAACGACAATGTTTTTTCAATTTCAGTTTTCGTTATTTCATTCGTTTTCGTTACCTATAATAACCTTGGTCTCTACCTTAACTCCCTCAATCTGAACTGGTCGTGACCTTGGTCTAGACTTCCTAAAGTCAATGAGCAGCTCCTTGGTCTTTGAGGTGTTGAGCTGCAGGTGGTTCCTGTGGCACCAGACAGCAAAGTCCCTCACCAGGCTCCTGAACTCCTCCTCTCTGTCATCCCTCATACACCCCACAATGGCCGTGTCATCAGCAAACTTCTGGATGTGACACAGCTCTGAGTTGTAGCAGAAGTCTGCAGTGTACAGGGTGAAGAGAAGAGGGGCCAGCACTGTCCCCTGGGGTGCTCCGGTGTTGCTGATGACAGTGTCAGACATGATGTTCTTCTGACATACTGCGGTCTATCTGTGAGGTAGCTGGAAATCCAAGTGACCAGACAGGGGTCCACTCTTATCCTGCTCAGTTTATCCTGAAGTATAAGGGGCTGGATGGTGTTAAAGGCACTTGAGAAATCCATGAAGAGTATTCTCACTGCTCCATTTCCTTTATCCAGATGAGAGTGTGCTCGATGTAGTAGGTAGAGGACGGCATCTTCCACACCAACACCTCCCTGGTATGCAAACTGCAGCCAGTCCTGGGCATGTTGCACCTGGGGTCTGAGGAGGGTGAGGAAGAGCCGCCCCAATGTCTTCATTAGATGTTAAAATGACCTCTCGCGGTCTTTCTTTGGGACTGGAACAATGCAAGATGTCTTCCAGAGGTTGAAGATTCGTTGGAGTGGTTTAGCCAGTTCAGCAGTGCAGGTCTTCAGCAGTCGGGGGCACACATGACGCTTCCTCAACTGACCTGACCTGGTACGCAGTAATGCTCGGAGGAGTCTGTGTTGTAGTGGGGGAGGGGGAAGGGGGGGGGCAGGGTTGCTGTGTTGTCTGGAGGGAGGTGTTTGGAGGGAGGTGTTTTGAGGGAAGGAGGAGAGGTGGCTGCAGTGAGGGGGTGTGTGGGGTGGACACGGGCTGATTGAACCGGTTGAAAAAGCCCTCTCCACTGTCTCCACCACAGCTCTGGTCTTTGTTTTGTGGCCTGTGATGGTTTTCACACTTTCCCAGACCTCTGTCATGTTGTTTTCTTTCAGCTTTTGCTCCACTTTTCTCCTGTAGATGTCCTTTGCAGCCTAAGGCTGCACTCACAGTGCAGCCTGAAGTGACCCAAATCTGATTTTTTTGCCTTATGTGACCTGTATCTGGTCTTTTCATGACAGTCTGAACAACAAAATCGGATTTCATACAAAATCAGAATTGAGCATTAAGGCCTGCAGTGTGAATATAGCCTTAGTTGACCTTCTGACGAAGAAATCTCATATATAGATACATCCATGTATTATGCATTTAAATTTCTTAAACAGAACTGCTATTTCAAACGTGTGCCAGAGGTGACAGCCAATCTAAGTTTTGTCGACCTTTTTGTAGGTGAGTGCAAAGTTCAAGAGAATCACAACAATCCATTTGCAGTCAACATTCTTCTCCGGGCTTGATGTTCATTTTGCAAACCTAATGAAGGCGTATGCCAAGAAAAGTGGAGTTGAAGAGAGAAAAATCAAGACCATCATGGTACCCATAACCCAGGTATAATACTAATGTAAAAGTAGCATTACTGAAAACCTGTCTATTGTAGAAATGACTTTGAGCACCACATCCTTTGATAACTAGAAGGATGTAAACGGTTTTGGAATGGTCTACTTTTCACATATTTCAGGCATAAATACATTTACCCATTCACACCAGCACATCCATATGTATCTAAGCTAAATGCTTCTATTATCTATTATTCACGCTCTGTGAGGAACAGCATGTGGCCCAGAGGAGCCAGGAATTGAACGACCGACCTTCTGATCGGTGGCCTGCTCTACCTCCTGAGCTACAGACACCCCTGTGTTGTTGCTGGGTCTTGTCTTTGCCCTAAGAGAGGCAGTTTATAGAGTTTATTGTTTAGCACCTGCACTGCCCATGTAAAAGAAAATGCATTACAATTTTGGAAATACAATTCTATTGGATCTAGTTGTGTGTTCTTTTCACCCTTTCAACCAATACTGTGTTAAAACACTTTTAATTTATTAGCACTTAAAAAACTATTCTTTAAATTAATGTAATTCAATCATGGAAAGGATTTCCACAAGATTAAATTGCTTTCTTTCAGCATGAAGCGCGTTTGTTAGGCTAACTTAATTTCCATCAATTGAATCAACTTAATTAAATAGTTTAGTTGTAACACTGTAAAATAAGTTGCATTCAACTAAATTTGCATTCACCTTAAACAAGTAAATTCATTTAGTTGGTCCAAAACATTTCAGTGCTGCAGTGCTAATTCAATTCAATTCAATTCAATTCAATTTTATTTATACAGCGCCAATTCACAACAAGCAGTCGCCTCAAGGCGCGTTGTATTATAAGGTAAAGACCCAACAATACTGCATCATAGCCTGAGCTCGCTTACCTGTCTGCAAAGATAGTTTTTGACCCTAAAATTACTGTACTGATTTATCAGAGATATGCAGTATTAATTAATTTTATCCAAAGGTGCAGAACCTGTTTTTTTTTTTTTGTGATTTGTGGCAGGCAGTTTACTTTCTTTCTGGGGCATTCCTATTCCTTCTATAGGGGTGTGCATGTGGTTGTCTTTGGGATGTGTGGCCTCGGGTCTTCAATAGTCTTGAGGGGCTGCGGATGGCCTGGTTCTCCTGGGCCTTTCTCTGTCTGCCTCTGGCTTTGTTGCAGCTTCTCCCCTTCATAATCAAGTACGTGTTATGACAAACACACACACACATGTAACACAGCAAGATCTTATGTTTGTGTATTGGTTTTTTGTTGACTAAATGTAATATCATAAAAAATAATAAGAAATTTCATTAAAAGATTGCAAGAATGAACAATGGACCCGGGTTGGAAATGTACCTGCAGGGTAGAGAAGCAGAGGTAGAAGTTGATTCACCTAACAGAGTCTTACTGTATCAGATAATTAGAAGGAAAATCAATATAACACAGAACCAACTAAAGCAGACAAAAGATTAAACCTATTTAGTGAAATATTACGACAAAGGCTGCACTGAGGTTAAGTAGTATGAGTACAGAACAATTGCCTGCTTAAGAAGAGATTAAAAAATCTTTATAGACCTTTAAAAGAGCATTGCTTTTAAAAACCAGATTGAAAAGAATCACAAATCTATAATTCGCATAACATACACACAGATATTTTTTCTAATATTTTTCTAACAAATGGTCATTTTTAAATAAATCAATAATTATCAACAGGTTTCTTTAGTAAAGGAAATTCTTCAGCATGTTTAAAATAGGAAACAACACAACCTTGCCTTAGCAAACTGTTAATAATAGACAGCAACAAAGGATCACTGCTGGTGAGAGTCCCAAACAGGACAGAAGGAGATAATGCTTCTAATGAGGATGATGAAGGTTTCAGCTTGCCTGTTACTGTAATTAAGTCATTTAGTGTAACTGGAGAAGAAAAAAATTAACCAGGGCAGTCAGGGTCATCATGACGAGATTCGGCATCTTGAGTCCATCACCTTATTTACAACGTGACTGACAAATACATTAGAGTCATGCTGAAACACACTGATATTAATAGTGTCAAATAATACCCTAGGATCTTTCTAATTGTAATTTATAAGATTGTTGAAGTAAGACCCTTTTCACTGCCTCAACAGGCTGGAGAAGTTCTTTGAAATATTTATTTTTATTTTTACTTATTTTAAGCCTGTTATGTCTGGCAGTTTCTGCAATTGGAATTATGATCCGAATGATGTACTAAACATATTTGGTTTTACAAGAACAGCTCTTCTTGAAACTGCAACCATGTCCCCCGTGATCCAGAGGGAGCAAGGCCCCGGACGAAGCTAACTGCTGGCTCACCCCAAACCCCTACGCCCAACCTCAGTGCAGGGAAGGCAGGTCCAGGGCCTGAAGTGGCTAAACCCCAGGACACCAACACGCGTGAAATATTTTCAGTGGCCACAAGTTTATTATCTAATTTGTGTGAGTGAGGAATGACAAAGCGATGATTCCCATTATAAGGAGCAAGCTGATCAAGCATGGCAAGACAGGTTTTATTTAAAGAATTAACAACCAAGCAAGCATAATTGGTGGGAAACACCGCACAGGGAAATATGACTGTTGTGGAGAAGACAAAGCCACAGAACGTTTTATTACACTGTCAAAAATATGAGGCTGGGAGAAGGTGACTGATTCTAAACCTCAGTTAAATGAGGTTAAACTGGATCTTATTAAAATTCTGCAAAATAACTCAAGAAGTGGCAGTTATCACTTCCACAAAGTTATCACATTCATTTCCATACTGTTTACATGTTTGCAAGCAAAATGAGTGCAAAATCACTAATTCAAGCCTGGGAGGAGACACCGAGTTGTGTCAGTAAGGGCATCTGGTGGAAAAATTGGGAAAAGTAGTGTAGTAGAGTGCATATACACCTGTATCCCAAAATTCCTGTTCAAACTTGCTATATGGCAGTGGGACTCAGACAGAGGGAAGGCCTAGGCCAGTACTGAGTGTTTGAAAATGCTTAGGACCTAGGGGGAGGCTTGGGCTGGGAGTGGTGGGGAAGGAAATGAAATTGCATTATATTAGCTTGGGATTTTTCTAAATATGTAGTAACTAAATAATTATTTGATTTTAAGATGTACAAACTTTGATTTCATGGCTGTTTTGGTTGAAATGGAAAAAAAGTCACCATTTTTTCTACCACAGTCAAGCCCGATCTGAAAACAATCTCACTTTCAGGCCAGACATCCGGATACTGGGGTTACATACAGGGGTTAAAGTGGGATTTGGAAGGTGGGGGAACCCTGAGGTCAGCAGACAAGCATGGGGAACAGCAGTACATAGAAATAAGTCACATAATAGTTTGTTTTGGGAGCTCCAACAGAGTTTTCATTGTGTGCTGTAATCAACTGACCTGTGCCGCTATTCCGATATCCACTGCTCTTTGTGGATTTAGCCAACTGAATTCAACAAGATATGAACAGATATTATTTGAGCAACATGGGTAATTTCAAACCCCGAGACACATATAGAGTTCAGTCAGTCATCAGCTATCACCATCATCAGCTTAAATTTAATTTCATGTCTTCTACCCCAGATGTAACCAGTCCAGCATAGTGCATTATTGTAAACTTCATCATAGTGGCAGGCAAAGTAGGACCCGAACACAGGACTCGGAGACAAAAGAAACTTAATACAGGCTTATAGCCACAACTCACATAACCTAGTCTTGGATTACATTGGGAGACAAGGGAAACACAGTGTGAGGGAGGACGTAGCAAAGAACAGGGGGAGCGTTACACTATAAACAAACACGAGGTAATAAGGAGAGAGTAGAGACAATTGGGGAGAACAGAGTCTAACCAATGAGGAAAAGCAAGTAAAACTGAAAGCAAAGCACACAAAGGGGCTGGGAAGGTAAAACAGGAAGTAACTGAACACGGTAAAAGGAGCACATACTTAACACAAGGAGGCAGGGACACGGAACATGGGAACGCCGACACAGGAATTAACAAAACATGAACGACAACACACCAGAGGGAGGAAACATTAGGCAGGGGAAGACACAGAAGGAGGCAGGAAGATAAACTCAAGGAATTAGCCAAAGGAATACAACAGAAGCACTGAGAATAAAATCATGAAGGAAAATATTCTAGCATACAAAACTCAAAATGCCAGAACTTTGAATAAACTAAACAGGAATACAAAGATAAAGAGTCTAAGCTATGAGCGAACTATGAAACACAACTGAAGAAATTTAACAATAACAGAACTTCAAAGATCAAAAAACACAAAACCCTGGGCCAAAAGCCATGACAACAATACTGCAAACTAACTAGTGTAGCCTCCACTAAGTTGCCTGGTACTTTCATGCAGCTTTTGAATGAGACAAAACTAGTACACTTCAAGTTATTCTTCCAGATGTTTCACAAAAACACATTCACTTAAACATTATGTATAGCTCTAATATATAACTAGGTCATTTTAAATACATTACATTTCTAGTCTATAAAATTTCACTATCTGAGCAGTCCTTACCTCTGAGAACATTCTGGGGATGAGAAGGAGAAATGCATAAGTGCTGAAGGCATAAGCAGGCCGTGGGATGTCATTATTTTCTTATTACTGAGCAAGTATCTTCATGGCATCACTGCAAGTCACACTAGGCTGCAGCCCATGAAAACCTAACACATTTAACAGTAATATGCATTAAATGTACATTAAAAGGCATTGACCTGGGTATCAGAATTAATTAACCCTTACCGAGAGCATCGTCACTGACATGTTTGTCTAAGCACATTTTGCATTATTAGTAATTATGTGACAGTTTGTCCTATTAGAAAAATTCAAATGGTTTTTGAAAGCTGAGAAATTGTATTTCACAGTCAACATGTGGTTTTCATTACATCAGGTTTATGTTTACTTCTGGTTACTTCTGTTCTGGTTGTATGTATGACAATAAAGTTCTCTTGTATCTTATGTTTGCAAATTGATTGCAAAAGAGCTTTAACAGGAAAAAGACTGTAGACTGCTCTCATGGTCCTTGGCCTTGGACCCAAGGTTTTGAGTCGATGAGACTTTGAATTCTTGTTCATTTTAAAGTATTCTCTGTTTGACTTTTACTTGTTATTTTCAGTTTTGCTTCCTTTTATACCTTATTTTTCTACATTAACATTCATAAACATAACAGATATCCAAAACAACAAGGTCATCTTTTAATAACAGAAATGGGACATTGGGAGTGGCATCACTTAGAGGAGGGGGCTGCGTTACCATTTATTATTTTTAACAGATTACAAGAATCCCGCAGTCAAGCCACCCAAGGGTCTCCTTTATCATCGACCCACTGTTGTTCTCCAGCCAAGCACCTGTCCTGTCGCCTCCCTTGTCTCCTTCCAAGTTCCCCAAGTTTCTCCAATGGTATGGTCAACTTCCTGAAGAGTTTCCTTGTCTGTGCCGCTGGCAACCTGAACGGCCTCCAGAGTTGCTTCACCTTCACTGTTGGCCACATGACCAGTCCCCTGAATTGTTTCATATTCACCACTGACCACGCGGCCATCCTCCATGACTGCCTTGTCTCTCTGCTGGCCACACAGCCCCCAAAATTGCTTGATTTCTATCACCGGCCTCCAGAGCTTTTTCATCTCCACCGCTGGCAATGACGCTTGACTCCAGAGTTGCTTTGTCTTGGACACTGGCCTCCTGTTTGGGGTCCTGCACTGCTTCATGTCTGCTACTGGCCTCAGCTTCCAGACTTTGTCCCATGACCTGGGTGGCCCCCAGAAGTGCTTTGTCTTCCCTGTATGGCCCTGTGCCTAGATAGATCCCCAGAATTATGTATTGTTTAGGACTCTGGGGCTCCGTGGACGTAGTTTCTTTTTGGAACATAGGGGAGTTGTTCTGTGGGATGGGGTACTGTCATGATCCTGAGTCTTTGAGTTTTTTTGGAGATTTTGAGGTTTTGTTTATTTAATTATTCTTTGAAATTCATGGTCTGCAATATGCTTAGTTTGCTACTTGTTTATTTTTCATTTAAGAATATTTTGTGTGTTTTAATGTTGTGGTTTAGTTCCTCCCCCTGTGCTCCTTCCTCATTTGTCAGGCCCTATGAGGTTCCTATGATCTATCACCACCTTTAGTTTTTAAAGGATTGCCAGTGTGGTTTAAGGTGGCTGTAGCTCAGGAGGTAGAGCAGATTATCTACTAATTGGAAGGTTGGTGGTTCAATCCCTGGCTGCTCCAATCTGTGTGCCAAAGTATCTTTAACCATGACACTGCTTTGCAATGTATTCATTGCAGTCAAGCCACCTAAGGGTCTCCTTTATCATCGGCTTGTCACACCTCGCTCTGATAAGGCACGTCGCTAAATTCAGTGACGTTCCCTGTCAAAACAGGCGGGGAAATGAGACACATGGGTTTACCTCCAATGTCAGCAAACAGGTCCTTTGCCTCCTACCCCACTTTTGTTTGGCCATTTTTGGGGGTCAGGCTTGCTTAAATGTCACCGTAAAAAGTGCCAAAGTGTTTTTATTTGGAGACCACTGATGAATGTGTCATTGGTAATGGGGAAAAACGGGTTAGTGCACAGCAGTGTTGTTTTTGTTAACGATGGTGATGACGAAATGATTTCATTGACCCTTTTTTTTCAATGACGTTAACGAGACGATGACGAGATCCACGTGACTCTTTGATGACTAAAACATGACGAGACGTGTGTGAGTTTTCATTGACAAGACGAAACTGGACGAGAAGGATATGCATTGTGGGATTTGTAGTATAAGTGGTGGGAACACTATTTAATTATATGGCGGATGTGGCCCGCGGGCCTTGAGTGTGACACGTGCTTTAATCACTGATGGACGCTGGATGCTGCACGAAGGGGCTCGATAGACACAAGCCAAGAAAATATCTATGGACTTATTTTCAATAGAACACATTTGAAAGGAAAACTGAAGCCAATGTCCAGGGAGACTGAAGTAACTGCATTAAAACTTGGTGGAAAAAACTCCAGCACCTGAAGGCACCACCACCTGATATTTTACACTAGTCACAGATAGCCTGCTGTTGTGTGTCTGTTTTTGTATAGAATATGCAACTTAATTGCCCTGCAGACAAGGTCAAGTTAAGCATGTGTTCTTCATCCATTGCTAATATTTTGGGCATCTGTGTGTTCATTGGACTTTAGCAAATTCTGATAAATTAAGCAACAATTGCTAAAGTGGGAATGTTTTTGTTTACTGTATTTTTGGAGTCATTGATTCACTGTTACCACTAATTATTCTTATTAATTTGTAAAGACTAATTAATACTTTCTTCTTTTTTTCTCTCTAAAGCTGACTAAAACTTGACTAAAACTTTTTGAGTTTTCGTCGACTAAAACTAGACTAAAACTATCACATTTAGAAATGATTAAAGCCGACTAAAACTAACAAGCATTTTTGTCCAAAAGACTAAAACTAAAACTAAAATGGCTGCCAAAGACAACAATGCTCCAGAATCACAGAAAATATGGTTTCTTTTTTTTTTTTTTAGCCTGTCATGTCTGGCAGTTTTGCAATCAGAATGATGATCTAAATGCAGTTATACCAAACATATTTGCTTTTACAAGTAGAGCTCTATAAGTTTTTTACAGGCTCTTCTTGTTCATGTTTTATTTTTTATTTTATTTTATTTATT
>VUQJ01030070.1:13516-24185 GCA_015108635.1 Andinoacara biseriatus
CTGTCATGCTTTAATTTCAGTAGTGGCAGTGAATCAGTGGATCACAGGGATGAAAAGGGAATGTTGTGCATTCCCTCTTATTGCAGCGCTATCTGTGTTAACACGAATCAGGAGGTAGAAGCTGTTGTGCGATTTCTTTGTTTGTCTGTTTGTTGTTTTGTTTATGAAAGGATCTGACAGGTGAGTGTGAGTGGAGGGTGATAAGATGCATTTGCTGTTTTATTATCGACACTAACATCTGTTGGTGCCAAGCAGATAATGTTGTTCCAGCTCGCCGAGGTTGTCCGCTTCTCGACTGGCCTTCCCTGCCTCGATGTGCCGCTGGTTTTCCTTCGCTCAGACACCCTCAACACCACCTGTTCTTACAAAACTGCAACTCACAAAATTATTAACACACAGTCTGAGAAATATTAGTTAAGGTTACCAGATCGCAAGGAAAGTTTTTAAAATATATTTCTGTCTTTTACACTTTTTGTTCTGCCTCCTGGAAGCCAATGCTGTAGAGCATTCATCCACATGACAACACTGCGTTTGTGGCTGAAACCGGAAGCGAAGGGATTCTCTTGTTGTCATCTGAGCCTTTTCATTTAAGGAATGTGGCATTATGGGTAACTGGACATAGGTCCAGTGTTCCCAGCACATAGCGAAATGCTCGTGGACAGTTGTGTTTAAGTTACTGTAACTAGACATGAAGTACTTAGAAATGACTAAGATTCAGTGCAGCAACTATCTAAAGATTGTCTGTTTGCTGCCCTGTAAGAAAGTAAATAAAGGCGTGCTTTCACTGCGACAGCTTTTCTCTCAGCCACTGAGCAAATATTCAGCCATCATAGTGAGTAACCACATTGAATTCAACTGACCAAATCCTTGTTTGGTGGCAGCTTTACAGCGTCTTTGCAGAATGAGTCCAGCTGAACGTGCGCAGCACGGGAACCGCAGCGCTGTCACACGGCTGCTGTGATGTTCAGACTGCAGCTTCGAGCTCACAAACTCACATCTGATGGTTTCTTGTCAGTTGGACTGAAACTAAACTGTACTGAATCCAACCGTTTCATTCCTCACCTCGAGCTGAACTGCAGCGTGAGTGAAGATGGCGTGCGCCCGGTATATAAACCCTTAAAATTTGAGTTTAATTTTCTCGCGAAAGTCCGAGGCGTGTGAGCGTGAAAACCATTTATTACATTCAGCTGATGCTCTTATCCAGAGTGAACAACATGAGAAGGAAGTCTTACAGTTAAGGCCACGTGCAGATGAGCACACCGTGACCTGAAGTCAGAGGTATCAGGTCAGTGCTGAACAGCAGATTAACAGCAGGTTATTTGCATATGTGTGCTGTTAAAGAGCAGGAAGCAGGCCGAGGGGTCAGGCGTCAAATGTATAGCTGTGAAATTGCACTCTGCTGCTGTCCAAGCTTCATTTTTCCTGATTCTGCCACTGATAGCTTTTATCCTTTAATTTCCCCCTGACCGAAGAGGCAGGAAGCTCCAAGTTGACGGGAGGAAGTTGTATTCTTGTTGCTGAGTGTTAGACGTATCTGATGCCTCAGGTTTTCCGCTCACCTGCTGAGGTTGAAACTCGGGTGTTTTTCCTGCTCACTCACACAGGCGCTGGAAGTCTGTTCCTCCCTTTCTGTCTGACGGAGACGAGAAGCTCAGAAGCTCAAATCAGATTCGTCCATAAATTGAATGTTTTCGATGGGATTCTCACAACAGCTGACATGTTTTTTCCAATCGGAAAACCTTAAAGAAAATCACGATGACAGCCCAGTTATTTTATCGATCAGTGATGGAGATCAGGCAGCCCTGTTAACGCCTTCATATGCTTCATTTAAAATCTTCCATAGTTTTTTTTTTAACCCTCTTCTCCAAAGAAGAAGAAGAAGAGGAAGAAGAAAGTCACATCACAGTTTTGTGTTTGACAAAAGCAAAAAGTCAGATTTGCCTGCCAGGCATCCGGATTAAATCTTTATTCTGATGCTATTTTCATGAGTTTATCATTAACCCACCTGCTTGTGTCTGTTTTGGACCAGAAAGCCGAATGCTGCTGTGGTGGTGTTGAAGGTTATTGGGGACTTTGTTGGTCGCTGTTTCAGTTTGCTCTCCTTTTTGTACGCACTTTTCTCCAAGTCTCAATCTTCATGTGAGGATCTACCAGGTTTTAACTGCCTTACATTTCAACATGGGAGCGAGTAGGCAAGGGTCTCTGCACATGTGGTGTTCCCTCCAATTTGCCAAGACTGGAGCCATTACACCATTAGTTTTAGGTTTTTTTGTTTTGTTTTGTTTGTTGTTTTTAGGTGTCGTGGAATAATTTATTGTTTTCCCCCCAACTATCAAATCTCAGATGTGTCGTTGAAGGTTCCCAAAGGGGCCTTCGAATCTGCTCCTCTGTTTCTGCACCACCATGTGATGATGCCCCACCATGGATGGAAAAATGGTGATTAAATGTTTTATTGTGATGAATTATCTCTCTCTGCAGCAGGTTTGTAGCCTCTGAGAGCTGATTTTCATAGAAATGAACAGAAAGAAATGATTGCCTTGAAGGAAGGAAATCAATCTAAAAACTGATGGTTTGTTTAGGCAATAAAATGTAGAAATTTGTAGGTAATCCATCTATTAATTTCTGTCGTCATCAATCCATTCCCCCCCACTAACGCCCCATGGTCCCACCATTTACTCCCTGTCTGCATCCATCTATCTGTCCCTCCATTCATCTCTCCATCTGCTCCCCCTCCCTCCCCATCCAGCAGTATTTCTGCTAAAAGCTGTCAGGTAGCAGCGTTTTGGCTGAGCCGCTGTTTGTGGATCTATTTCTGGGGGCATTTCAGCACCGATAGGCATCTTGAGGAGACCAAATTAATTTTCAGGTAGAGAGAGAGAGTGGGATCAGGAGAGAGGAAGTGAGGATAGAAGTATGAGGAGAAGGAGGAGGACAGACTTCATAGCCGACTGCACAAGTGCTCCCACTATCAGTACACTACAGTGGCTCTGGAGAGGAAGATGATGGAAAGATGATGGAGAGGGGGACGGGAGCAATAGCGAGGGAGAGAAAATCATGGGGAGAGAAGAAAAGCAGAAAAGAGGTGGACATTAAAATCAATAAGGAAGGGGAAAGGAAATATTTATGGTTTTGGGAGCAAGCATAAAAAAAATAAACTAAAAAGGGAAGTATTAAAAAAACAATATTTTGTGGGGAAGACTGTAACGCCAACAAGACGGGACACCATCAGATATTTCTGTGAAGTATTTGTGTGCTAGTGAAACTTGTTTCACTTACTTGTGCTTATGTTGCAGCACAAACGCAGGCAGGGAGGAGGTGGGTGCGAGCAGACGGGCCTAAAAGGCGTCAGACTTTAGGAAACAATCAAAAACATAATTCTTCTGTTTAAAGAAGCTCGGCATGACCGTGTCCCAACCTTACAACCTGTTCTCAGCTCCAATTTGTCGGACACCGACGCTCCAGTATTTGCCACTTGTTGTGCAGTGAGTTGTACATAGTTGTAAGTGTAATTCAGTAGGAGAGACTCTGAACTAGGAACTCTGGGAGAACGTGGTAACCAAATGTGGATCAGTGAGATACCAGTTTGTGTAGTTTTAATTGCCCAACTCCAACCAAAAAACAGGGACAGGAAGTGTCAAATCAAAAACAAAGACTAGAAATCTTCACGGTTCGGGACTTGTGGTTGTGTCATTCACCACCTCATGTACTTCCTAACAAGAACTTCTGTGGGCTGTCATGCACGTGGGAAAATGACACTAAAAGGGTATGTTGGAAAATAGGGGGCTACGCCTTGTGGAAAAAATAAAGGTTTGTTTTATTGTACAGCGCTGTACTCCTAAAACCTGTAACGTTTCATTTGGAATTACACTCCCTCATGGCTGTCATAAATGCTGGAAAAGGTACACAAATATTTGGGAAATGCAATAATGCCAGGAAAATTTAAGGATGTGTTTATTATTGAAATCTTCTTAGCTTCATACAGAAAAGAAATGCTTTAGTCCACATGCTCTGTGTGGACAGTTTAGAAATAAATTGAAAATACATTTTCCCACAGTCCAAGTCAGATTAACCGCTAATGGAAGTGCAATAAGGAAGGTGGAGGAAATATAGGATGGAAGATGGATCGGATTAAAAAAAAAAAAAGGATGAAAAGAAGAAATACAAAAAGAGGGAGAATGGAAATGAGGAAGTTACATTTATTGTAAAACACAAAAACAAGAAATTGGAAGGGAAGAGATGTGGATTAATGATAGGCTGGAAGTGAGAAACAGTGCAGAGACAGTGAGAGATGGCGGGGAGAGTGGGATATGAGCGACAGCGGAATCACTCATCGACCTGATTGGCTCTCACCAGCGGACTACTGTTGGGATGAATCAAACTCATCCGCAGGCTGGATAAGAGCCTCTTAAAGCCCTGCAGGAGAGCTTGGTTAGCTGCCCCAGAGGACGCAGGCGGGTGGGGACACCTGCCTGATTGCCCAAAGCCAGATCTGTGAGTGTGTGTGTGTGTGTGTGTTATCCATAGATTTTTATAGCTGGCTGCATTTTTAAACAGTAATGTATTTATAAACAGTTTGAGTCCAAGAGATAAAGAATTAGAACCAGTTGAAAATGAACTTTTTATTGACAGTTAAATTATAAATCTATATGCAGTTTCTAATTAATCCTCTTTATGTCAAGACGTCATGACGGACACAGACAACATGCAGCGCAGCAAACAGAAACTTTCACAGTTTGAAAGCAGAGATGACTTTTTCCCTTTTAGATGGAGGTGGATAAACATTCCTGCCTGTTGACATTTCCTGTTAATAAATGTTGGTGCAGTGCGTTATTGTGATGAAGTGATTAGTTCAGTGACATGTAGACGATTCACATAAACTAATTAACTATATAATAATAAATAGATAATTAATAATCTGTTTCTTTTTAAAGTCATCTATCTATTAAAATTGAAGATTCAGATTACAGATTCAGCGGTTCTGCTGAGGCGATGATAATATTGTTGGCAATAACAGCAGCAACTGTTGAATCTTCAGATAAAAACAATCCACTTATGACTTCTAAAGTCTTTGTTCTTTCTTACCTTTCTTTTTTAAGTGAAGAACTCAATGGTTCAACAATGACTCACTCGGCTTTGAAAAATTCCATTAGAAAAAAAAAAGTGATTTTTCAATTTTACTGGAATATTAAAATCTTAAGTGATTATATTATAAACCCAAGAACACTAAAAAAAGAAAAAGTTGAGAAAAAAAATCAAGTGAACTTGACTAAATACATGCTTGAGTTTTGCTCACCGTTTGACTGTTATTACTAATTATATGACAGATTCTGACAAAAGTGCTGATAGCTTTATTTATTATTTTTTACAATATTCCTCTCAGGTTAAGATTACAATTCTAGTTTCAATGGCATTTATTTCTACCTTCAAAAAACACAGAAGTTCTTATTGAGTAAACAATAATAATAAAAAAGAAACCTTCTGGCTCAGAACTCAGAAACTTTCATGTTAGGCAAATGCCTAACCACTACCCACTAACCACTACCTACTACCCACTAACCACTACCCACTACCCACTAACCACTACCTACTACCCACTACCCACTACCTACTACCCACTACCCACTACCCACTAACCACTAACCTTACATTACAAAAGCACATTAAACTTTGCCCGGACAAATCAAGGTTATTCATGTTGGTTTAAATGTATTTATTGAAACCTGATTAAATTTATGTGACTCAGAAAAAGTTAAATTAAGTCTGGAATACAATTCAATTCCTGTTTCAAAAACATTTAAACTTTTTTCAGAAAATGAACTAAAAATGAAATGAACTGTCGGCTCTTTAGTTGTCAAGTTTTCTTAGTGTTTTAGCTAAAGCTAAAGTAACAGTTGTGAGTTCACAGGGGGAGCAGATTCCATTCATTTGTAACAATTCTGAGACTGAAGTGTCTGCAACATTGTGTTGTGGCTCCAGGTTTTTTTTGTTATTCGTTTCCTTTAAAGAAATATGATGGTAGCAACAAATTGTCGCCTAACAATCAAGTTATTTGCTTAACTGTCTATTTGGAGGCTTGCCATGCCCCTAACATCCAGTGTTTGTTCAATAACATTTTCAATGATCAGGTGAAATGTCAGTATTGTACAAATTAATAAGGCCACAAATTAGGCAAGGAGGGCATGCATACTAAAAATAAAGTAATCTTCTGTAGTCTTGTTGTCATTTTTACATTGACAGTGGTTTGCTGTAAGAACACATCTGACATCGTTTCAGGCCAACACCTGACTTTGTCTAATGGTAGAATCTGTTTTTGCTCACAGAATGAGGAAATAGAAGGAGGGCAGATTCAGAGCAGAAGGAAAACGAGGGTGAGAGAAAGCAAAGCTGAGAGAACAGGAGGCTGTGGTGGTGATGCTGTTGGCGAACTTTCAGAAACAACAGAAAAACCACAAAGCACAAAGTTGGCTTTGTGTCCAGAACAGGCCCTTTTCCCTCCCCCTTTCCTCCCTTCTTCCTCCCCGGGGGCAAAATAACACAATAAAATGTCCCATTAGGCCATACGGATGAGAGAGAGCCATAGACACAGAAACGGGGAGAGAGAGCGGGAGGCTGGTCTGAGGTTTTGGCAGCAAGTCTGTGGTTTGGTGCTTTTTGTGTAACTGTGAGTATTCAAGTTTAGGCCAGATCTTGACGCGTTGTTAGGAAACAGCTTAGGCCAGAAAAAAAAAAGAAAAAAAAAAAAAGAAAAAGAGAAACAGTCCTGACGCTTTACGTTTTGTTTCAGACATGGAGTTTTGGTCGAGTTTCTCTCTGTGATTTCAGCAGATTGGTTTTGTCCAGACATGCATGTAAACACGGTTATCAGAGAGGGAAGCAAAAACAGTCTGCTGATGTTTGTGTGTGTGTGTGTGTGTGTGTGTGTGTGTAGTTGATGTCTGAGCGAAAATTGCTTTCCTTTTCAAACTGAATTTACATTTGTCTTTGGGAAGAAAATGCATAGAAAATGTCTCTGGCCAACAATTGAGCCTCGGCGGCAGCAGCAGCAGTTTGTACGTCGTTACCAAATAACAATGTGTAAATTTCCTGCACGCCACTCTGACACAGACTCTGGTTTTGTCCCAGATGGAGAAATGTATGAAAATGTAAATGATGTTGCACACGGCTGAAACAGTTTTTTAAGGGACCGGAAAGTAGCACAAACATGTTGTTAGTTATTTCCTGATTTTACATAAACTAATGCAGTTTTTCTGTGTGTGTTTGTGTGTGTGTGTGTGTGTGTATACCAGCAACGTTCTGTCCTATATGCAATTTGTGAAAGCTTTTTTGTTTCACTTGTTGTTTGTCTCGTAGCTCCTTCAACTATTTTGACTTGCATTTTTTGGCTCGTTCCTCCTTTGTGCTTTTTATTTTTTTGATGATGAAGATTTTCTGAAGCATTATTGTGTTTTAATGCCTCAGTAACCCTCAAATACTTTGTGAGTCTGACAAATGTGCAGCAAAGTTTTGCACGAGCCCATTAATCCACATGGGAATATGTTCAGAAATAGATCAGAGTTTCATCAGGACACCCTGAAACATAAAGCAATGATAAATCGACTTAGAAATGAAAGAAACAAATGTAATTCAGAACTCGATTAAAGATGATTTCATTTGCAATTTTTTTGATATCAAAGTAATCAGCTGGTAGTTGTTTGTGCATTTATAGATACATTGCCAACAGGTACTTCTGATTTCTAATTCTGTTACTGCTAATAACACCAGTTTTACAAATGAATTGCCCGAGAAGAACATTTCAGAGCGTAGCTCTCCTGAAAGCTTTGATTTCTTTGTTGTCATACTTATTCCCAACCGGCCCAATATGTCGGCATTTATAACAGATTGGCAAACCATTTTTGACAACCTCAATTTTTACACAACAGCCAAATTTCACACTGAGCTGATAAAATGCGAGCGAGGAAAAGATGATTTCCCCTTAAAATAAAAAAAGAAACTCCAGTCGGGATTTAAATGAGGACGGCCAGCAAGTGGGATCCAAACCAGCAGGTAATTTTGGCTGTAATTATTACTGGGGCGGGATTAAAAAAAAATACTCATATACACTCTGAGCTGGATTTAAATTACTGTCCGGTGCATGTAATATTAAAATTGCCCCGCTTACCCCATAGGGAAATATATCCCGTCTGAATGGGGGGGTTCCTTCTTGCACAAAAGAGGACAATGATGGCTGATTGTTACATCAAGTAGGAGGCTGATTGTTACACTGGCGGTTTCAGAAAGTTAGAAAAATTGACAATGACCTGGAACAAAATCTGCACGCACCGGCCTCAATAATGGCTTTTAAATTAAACATTTTTAGAGTCGGATCACAGATCCAGGTATAAGCATCTGAAAGGGATGCATGTCTACTCAAATGTCTATGATCTGTAAAGCCATTAATGTTTAGTCACTGCTGATGAAATAATAATAATGGGTTTTATAGGGATGGTTGTGCTATGGCAGTTTGTGTTTTTACAAGTTTCGGCTCTGCAGTTTACTTCCGGAAAAGGTGGAAATTCTGCTTCAAAGTAATTATTACCCTTTGTATATATTTTGCATGTGAAGGAAATATCAGTAATTTATGGAAACATAACTGCTGGAACATTGCAACGCTGTAACTTCGCCGTCAGTCACCAAAGATTTGCTTCTACCCGTAAAAACCTGCAGCTGCTCCGCTCCCCCTCACCTTGCCTTTTTTTTCTCCCTCCTTTCTCTCATTCTCATCTCACCTTTCCATTTCTGTGTCTTACTCCTCTCCTTTCCTCATGTAGAAAGAGGATGTAATCAACTCAGACCTGCTGAGTCGGCAGCTTCCCACCTCAGGACCAATATCTACCTGTCCTTGAAAACACACACTTCAATTATACTACACCTTAGATTGGTTAAACGCACACACACACACACACACACACACACACACACACACACACTCTCACTCGCTCCCACACTATCTCTTTGCTTTATTGCTCTTTCCCACTTTGGTATTATTTCTCTCCTCTTTGCTTTTCCCCCTGCTCGCTCAGTTTTGCTTCTTTGTTAAGGTTTCTCCCCCACTTTTTTACCACGTCTTCCCTTCTTCCTCAGACCCATGCAGGCTTTCATCATGTTCACTTGCTGCTTTCTGCCTCATCCTGTCCCTCTGTTCCTCCCTCTTGTTCTCTCTCAGTGACTCCACGCTTTCTTGCTTGCCCGTGTACAAGTGGTAATGTCGGTGGCCTTGTCAGACGTGAACATAGTATTACAAAACTTGCGAAGTGTGTGAAGCAGAAACCCTCATAAAACATTTGATAGAAAATTGACATATACTTTAAACATACAGCGCTGGATATGAGCCACGTATGGCGGCTGGCACGGTCAGGGACTGTGATGCAGTGACTGGTTACCGTGGACTGTGCTCAATATTTTAGACCTCAGTAATGGTGAAAAATTAGAAACTAAAGTTTGATAGGCCCAAGTCATTGCCCCCCCCCAACACACACACACAAACACACACACACACACACAGACCCCAATCTACTCCTTTTGTAGCACGGCTTTGCAATCTCTCCTCAGAATATTGAATATTTTGTATAAATCTTTTTTGCTGTTGGTTGCACAACACCTCTTTGCTTTGAAGCTCGGCTCTGGTAGATGTGCTATAAAAACGTCTGCTTTCTGCCTTCCAGTTGTATGTGCATTTCTGTGGTGGCATCGCAGAGAAACCCATCTATTCCAGCTCATTCTCATCCCCAACATGTCAGTCGGTGCCATTTTCTCAAAGCTGTAGGCTTAGTTCATTGATGCACAAGGTTTTCTATGGCATCTGTTCCCTGACACACCAGGTTATTGTATTATTGAGAAAGATCTGCTAATCCTAACTCATTTGTTAGTGAACAGGGTTATTATTGTAAAGGGTAGTGTTATAATATGAACCACGGCTTTTTCCTAAAACTTAGTAGTTTTCGGTGCCTAAATTTAACTAGCAAGTGAAAATGAGCGAGAAAGAGAGGAAAGTGCAGGACGCAAGCCTGCGATTCATGCTGTCCTCACCTCTGGCCAACTAAAGTGGACTTTGGAGGCTTCTATAAAGCGACTGTTATCTTCTGACAGCGAGGGTGTGAAGGCACCGGCGCCACAGGACACCGCGTGCATGATGGGGATATACGGGAGACGCCTGACAAAGTGGCATTAGATTACACCCCATGATGACAACGCACAGCCTACTCTCACCGCTGATAACCAGCAACTCATTCAGACTCCAGTTCACCGAAATCCTGTTCCCTGCTCGGGTTAACTATGATATTTTTAGTGGTTACATTTTAGAAGAAGTGCTGTCATAACTACTGAAACTGTTTCATTCCTTTTGACAGCAGTGTGAAAGATATACAACTAAAAAGGAAAGTGAATATTACTGCCTCATCACATGAGTGTAGCTCATCAAACGTGCCAACTTCAGATAACATTACTAACAGAGGCACAACATGTCAGGAGCTTCTTATTAAACACGAGAGGTCAAACTGATAAATCTTCTTCTGAAGAAATCTTCCTTACAGTACGAGTCAGAATCTGGATATAGTGAGTCCAAACCTCTGACTGGTACTGTGTATACTGCAGGACATCGAGTTCATGTATTGTAATGCGTGTACCATATGCT
>VUQJ01030071.1:5935-16624 GCA_015108635.1 Andinoacara biseriatus
GGGCAAGGATGTTACAGGATGTTCGAATTACTCTCCTTTTTTTTGTAGCTTTTTGCAAAAGTGTTATATCTGCATGTGTCCACCGAACTATTGGGATTGGGCTCTATACACTCTGTACACCTGTGCAACTGCCCATTAACACATATATCTCATCAGCCAATCGCATGGGAGCAACTCAATTTATTTATGTATGTAGGTGTGGTCAACACAACCTGCTGAACCTTAAACCAAGCATCAGAATGAGGAAGAAAAAGCAATTTCAATTACTTTGAACATAAAAATCAAAAAAACCTTGAAGCAGATGGGCTACAGTAAGAGAAGACCACCGGTTGCCACTTCTGTCAACTAAGAACAGGAAGCTAAAAGTAGTCAAATGTTGGGGGAAAAAAATGAGTTTTGATTTTTACTACGATGGTAGGGTCAGAATTTGAACGTTGTGTACCAATCTTTTGATGACTGCCTCCAGCAGGAAAGCTTAAATCGTCCCACACTGGCGTCTTAAACATGGCAGTGAGTCCACTGTACTCAAATAGCCTCCACAGTCATCTCAATCCAATATAACACCTCTGGGATGTGATGGAACGGGATATTTACATCATGGATGTTGAGCCGACAAATCTGCAGCAACTGTGTGACACTATCATGTAAACATGGACCACCGTGTTGAATCGGCGCCATGAAGAATTAATTTAGTTATGAAGGCAAAAGCGGTCCAACACCATACTACCAAGGTGTACTTATTAAATTGTCCAGTGAGTGTTTATTGTAGTGTGTAAAAGTATATTTGCCAGCACACTTTTATCAGGATAAAGCTAATCACGTGGCTCATCTTCTTTCAAGTTGTTTTGAAAAATGTTCATGTGAGGATGAATGACTCCCCTGTATTACAAACCAGATCTACATACAAGTACAATTAAAGGTTCCTGCACCGGGCACTGCTTTCCCAATTTTAAATTTCAGCTGTTATTGCAGCGAGATAATTGACAACCTGAACTTGGTGTCCTTGTAAACACAGAATGCATATTAATTTCATAAACTACAAGTTTTCCATTCAGCTAAAGCTAAACGATAATTAAAAGCTCCACTTAGATTCCATAGCTTCCCCCACTTTAGTATCATATCTGGGCAACAAACACACAAAACAAAGCAGAACCGTGCAGCACTGTCAAGTTCTCGTGTTCGACAGATAGCCACCCCCTAATGTTGCGCATGTTGCTCCATTTCATTGCATGGTTGTCATGGCAATGAGTGTAACTGATGTAGTCAGTGTTTGAGATCATGCCTGGATAGCTCTTTGCCACAGCTAGAATTCACAGCACCAAGACACCAATCAGCAAAGCCATGCTGATGCACACTCCTGGCTATCAGCGCAAACTCTTCTCAGCCAGCAAATACACGCAGATCCCCAGAAAATCTGTCATCCTGGAGGCCACCACAGTCTCGTTTCTCAATGCTCCACCTCCGCCTTCCCACCCCATTTTTTTTTTAAAAACACTTCACAGTGTAGTGGCATGGATGAGCATTACATAAGGATACATTTTATATCCTGATTGTGAACAAAACAAGGTTATGATTAACTTTTTTTTTTCCCCCTGATCATTTTTAAAACCTTCAGCACATCTTCAGGATGTGCTGGTTTATTAGATTTAACTCTTCCTAAACTGCATGTCGTAGGGTTTGGGCTATAAAATACAGCATTTGAGGACATCACTTTGAGGACATCTGATTAATCAGAACTAAATAATTTTTTGATAAATCAGCAACTTAGTTAATAATGGAAATAAATTAGTGGGCGACAGACTGTGTTTTTCTCATTTAAGAGTCACTTTGATGAAAAGCAAATAGAAGATGGAATATGAAGAATGACTGATTACATGTCACCGTCCTGGTTTTTTGGAGGTTTTTTTGGCCTTTTGCGTAGACTTTTGTGGCAATTTTCAAAAATAATAATCAGCTCCAGCTTTTAAGGCTGTTTTCTAGGTATTTCTAGAAACAGAAGAACTGAAGGGAAGTCAAGTTTATACAAGGGAGCAAGCTGTGCGTTGGTCTAGCCACAGAGAAAAAAAAAAAAACTGATTGTACCAATCAAGAGTCAAGGTTAGACCGCACGGCAGGAGTCAGTTCTGGAGAATTGGTTTAAATTTACACACAGGTTCACACACATGCACACAAACAAAGCAAAAAAAAAAAGAAAAAGAAAGAAAGAAAAGCACGACGTTCCTCTGAGGTGTTCACATAGAGGTCTGCAGGGGGGCACAGTTTAGACTGCTGTTGTACCGAGTTCTTTCATGATGTGAATGCCTGTGTTTATAACCCTGCCCCCTGCAGCTTTTACCTCTGACTGGGTCTGGAAACAACCGTGTTTCTGTTGGTCAATTTACTGATAAATGAAGCAGGTCAGCCCTGATAAATGAGGGTTAAACTCCTTCTTTCACCCACCTCGCTCAACACCATCTCCACGACACGTGCGCTGTGTGATTGCTGTCCTGCTGATTAGGTGTCAGATGACAGAAAATTTCCCAGGAATACAAAAAGTCATGCTCTTGAGCAGAATTTTGATGGCGGCAAACTTACAGCTTTCCTTTCCTGGATGACAGTTTGTGCCCTCCCAAAAGTTCCAAAAAGTATTAACTTTCCATTGACCTGTGATCCATCAGAGCGGAGTTTGCTGGACTGAATATTAATATCAACACAAACCCTAGGAGTGCGAAAACATATCACAGCATTCAGTCAAACAGCGCTGCTAGCCAGTATCTTTCTTCCCGTCGTTACCGCTTGCTAATAGGGATCCCATGATTGTTGCTGTAGGATCTTTTCCTTACATTATAAAAGTACCTTGATGCAAATGATGTTGTACTATAAAAGTATAATTAGGTTTATTATAAAACTCTTTGTCCATAAAAAGCAAAAATGATGCCTGATTTAAACGTGTCTGATCTTCCCTTCATGGTTGAGTTCTTGTGTTCCTCGCTGTCGTTTCCACAGCAGCTGCTGTTTGGTTTTTTTTATCCCGTTCTGGCCACTTCCAGTTGTGCATCTTTCATTTTCACAGTGCACCTCAAACTTAAGTCAAGAACAAACATAAATGCATCCACCCATCTATTTTCTTGCACTTATTCAGTTCAGGATCACAGGAGGCTTGAACCCTTTCCCAGCTGCCAGGGGGCAAGAAGCAGGGTACACCGAACCCTTAGTTAGTCTGTTGCACAGCTGAAGCATGAAGCATGTCAAGATCGCATTCACACAATTTAGAATTCCCAATTAAGCAAACCCACACCTGTTTTGGACCGTGGGAGGATGCCAGAGTGCCAGGCAATAATAACCACATGCAGGCGCCACACAGAGGCTGGATTTGAACCCAGGACCTTCTTACTGTGAGGCACGAGTGCAAACCGCCCATGCTGTCCACAGACATAAATATCTGTGTCAAACTGATCAGACCTTTATGTCCAGGAGCATCATTGCTCATAAGAGCTGGGTCTCTGGTGCACAGGCAGAGACGAGACAGAAGTTTTTAATCTGCAGTCCAAACTTGATTTTGGTGGATGAAGTCAGGAGCGCGGCTTAGAGCATGTTATTTTATTTTTTTTTGCACCTATAAAAGAAGACCAACAAAATTTAAATTGAGGGTTGTTCCTCTTTTCTTTAAAGTTTTTTTGGTCACGGTCAGGGAGCATTTTAAGCACACATCCTGTTTACCATTTCACATTATTGAAAAACTGAAACATCAAAATGTTTTTTAAAAACATCCAATAACATTTCAGACAATAACAGTTCACTCTTATCAGACCTGTAGATAGACCCGATACGAGTCTTAACATGACCAGGTATGCAATGTTTGGACACAGCTTCAGCAACATTAATCGCAGTGTCCGCCCTTACAGTAGTTCCACAAAGTCAAGGTTAGGAATAAGTGATTGAAAGCTTTTCTCCACCTGCCTTGGGTGCCCTCTTGCTCTCCGCTGCATTGAGGACATGACTGAAAGACTGCTGACGGCTTCCTCTCCCACTGTTTCCGTCTGCTGGGTAGTTCTGTCAACAGATCATCCCGTCCCACTGAGAATGAAATCAAACCCGAGGTGGCTCTCCACTATCTACTGTCATTTCTCATTAAAGAGATATGAATCACTCCTGACACCGTGTAATTGGTAAATGGTAATTTCTGAGAGGAAATTCTGGGAGACTGAGGAAGAAAATCACACTTTGGATTTGAGATCGGAAGGATTATGACATGAAGCTTAACTGCCTCTTCCTACAGTCTTTTTTTTTATTGTATCTGATAGCCAAGGATTCCACTTGCTCAAGAATCACAGACACCGTTTATCTTGGTACCCTCCAATAATGACACCACTGGGTTTTAATATCAGCTGCTGTACATCATCTCTGTGTCTTTTAAACTCTGATTTCACAGAGCTTGAAGGAAACATTCTCATTGATTTACTCTTAAAATGAAGTCGGTTGTTTTTTACTTGTCAAAGAAAAGAGAATGCTTGTGTAATAGTGATATGTTTTACGGTTTCAGTGATCGCCGGCATCTGGGAGAGCATCTCGTGATTTCTAATCCTGATTAAAGTCGCTCATTAATCAGCTGCACTTCCTGCAAATTAGCACTAGCATTCCAATATAGAGATAAAAGGGAGTTTAAAAAAAAAGGTAGGGCCCTAGCAATTAGGAAAGACCCCCAAAGGGAAGACAGTCACACTGGTGAGAAGCTTAATTGGTTTCAGGTTAGTATTCCTTTCATTTGAATATCAGTAGCAGATATATGCCAATCTGCTCTCTTTGCTCAAGCGTAATCTGGACCCAATCGGCTGCCTGACAACTTCTGTAGGAGCATACGTTCATAAAATAAATTAAGTATGAGGCAGATTCTTCAAAGTCTGAATAGCCTCTAAAACATGAAATTTAAGGTGCACACTTGTGCAAAAATATGGTCCGCAGGTTGCAACTGGCCCCTGAGACCCTCTCAATCTGGCCACCAACGTTCACTCTGTGGATGAAAGAAAAAAATCAATAAAAGTTGTCTCTTCGGCAGGGTGCATGTGCATGTGAAAGGAGGGCCACCCACGTTTTGAATACATCTTTCTGAATATACTTTGTGACAATAAATAACGCAAGTGTCAGCAGGCTGAGCTTCCCATCACTTGGATGGACTCAAACTCGGACTGCAGTTTGCGGTGGTGCTCTGCAGCCTCAGTAAGCTAACAGTGTAGCAGCATCAGGTTCTGGTTACAGTCGGACTTCAGCTCAAAGTGTACAGAACTGTGGAAAAAGTCTCATAAGAGCATCTTGATTAATGTCCCAGTAGGAAAATAGGAGACTGGACGTGCCGGTGATAACTAGTCAGCTGTGCCTGAGTGCAGGGCTTTCCCACTTTCCCAAAACCTGGAAAAAATAAATCACGAAACATTTTTGATACCTGATAATATACCAGGGAAGACCGCTCAGGTGTGGGAAACACTGTATACATATAAAAATGTGTTCATAAATAGCCAATATTAGCCTAGCTTTTCTTCATTCAGGGATGCACATCTGAGCTGTGATGTATTAATGTTTGAGTTAGTTTATCAAGTAGAAACAATCTGGCTCGGTTACACAGGTCAGAAAAGAACAGACAATGATTCAATTCATATTCATAAATATATCCATTCACTCATCCAGGCGTGTTTCATATAAATTATGCATTTAAGTTGATTGTGCAACAGACTGACTATTGGAACGTTGTTTCTACCACTGGGAAAAAAATGTCATTTTCAAGTTAGAATCTCAAAATTTTAAATCACTCAGAAGTATGTTAAAATTTTGAGATACATAACTCAAAATTTGGCGATAGCAATGAACCCGTTCTTCCACTTATTCAGGGCCGGGTTGTTTAATGTGTGGCCCAGAGTTGGTCTTTTGTTTGCATTGAGTTGCTTTCAGAATAAGAGCATTAGATTAGTATTTAAGGAAGAGGTTAACAGTTATTTTCCTGATATATTAATTTGCTCTTTTGTTTACTTACACTTTAGATAAATAAAGCATTATTGGCCCTGCTCTAACATCTGGACTCCTTTGATAAAAAGTTGTCCCTGGTGATTTGTCCGGGATTTTGGGGCTTTTATGTCATTACTGTACTTGATACTCACATAAATGAACTACATCTCTGCATTGCAGTTACCTGCACTGTGCAGAACTGGCATCCATCACTAACATGACAACTACATGAGGACCTGCAACACACCAGCACTACAAAGTATGTGTCACCTGAGAACCCTCGTGTGTGTGGCTGGCATTTAGACATTTTGAGCAGGATTTGACATTTCCCATTAGCATCTGGATGGGATTGCAACCACACACAGTGCACTTTGTTTCCTGCCATAGAATGAAAGAAAAGTCAGTCGAGGTACAGACACAACTGTTTGCAAGCTCAGCTGGCTGTTAACATCTATACACTCATGGTATATTCGGTCCTAAATACACATTGTTTCAGGATTCAGCACTAATTTCAGCTTTGATTACAAAACAATAACTGTCCACATTATTCTCATATACAGCAATGCAGGCATCACGCAAAGATTTCAAGTTTTAGTCATATTCTCTAATTTGATCTCGGGAAGACCTTTTAGTCAATAACCAATCAGTGGAGAATGCATTACATCATTTTTGTTAAATAAGTTTTTTTTTTAAACAAGATTAGTGATTATTGAATGGGAACATTAACTATATAAATATTGACAAAGCGATGAATGAGTGGAAGAAGAGACATTGTTCTTGCATTTTAATCACAGATTGCTGTCGCAGATGTAAAACACAATTCATTTTCTTTTCATTTTGTTTCTTTACAACCCTGTGAGAATGCTGAGCGGTTTTACAGATCCATCCAAAACTATTACGAATTGCGTACAAAAACACACATATATTTGTATTGACTTAAATAATTATGTTACAGTCAGTTATTGGATCTCCTCAAAACGTGCATCTAATGGAGTGCTGTCGCATTGTGCAGTGGTCAATCCATTCAAGCTGAGCCTTTGTTAGACTAAAGTTCCTAATTTGATCCTGAAGAGAAAAAAAAATAATAATGAGCTCAGCCAATCTAACCCTTGCACAATGGTTCATTGACATGATTAGAAGTAAATAAAGTAATTACCCATCCTGCAGTTTGGCAAAGCTCCTGCATATAAATAGGCATCATTATAGGGTACAGTGGATGAGTTTGCTGAGCATTTCTACCTTTGGTGGAAAGCGATTTTGATCTAAATTGATTGCTATGGGATTATCCAGGATTTATTAAATATTAAGGCATTGACTTTCACTAATGTAGATAATTAGGGTTTATTCAAAGTCAAAACGAAATTGGCATAAAATGTGCATGGAAAGTGATTCATTACTGAGCCACTAGTCAATTCATCAATTATGATTTTCATTACATATCATAATTAAGAATGCTCAAGCAGAATTGATGTAGTTAAAAAGTCTCATTACCCTGCTATTGGAATTAACAAATACATTTTGAAATGTGTTGAAACATTTTGACATACCCTCAAAAAAGAAATTTATATATATATATATATATATATATATATATATAAATCTGAGCCACAGCAAAATTATTTAATATTAAACAGTAATGCCCCAGTTGAGCTCATTAGTTACTGCCGCTTGCACTTGTAGTGATCATAGAAGTTCAGATTTATCAGACAGAGGAGGACATTCATGATCAAAACCACAAAAAAAAAAAATCCCCATTTTAATTTTCAGGTTGTGGACATTTCATTTCGTTATGATTTACAAGTAAGATTTCTGCACAGAACTGGTACAATATTAACTCCAGAGACCGAAGGAATTTATCCCAGTGTGCTGCATAATGCAATACCGATCCCGGCCCACATAACTGAATGACAAAATGGAGTTTGTTACTGTCCCGCCTCCAGAATAACCTGGTGTATTAACTTCACATTATCTGACGTTGTAGAAAAGGAGGGAAAACAGACTTAGGTAAGAAACAGCCTTTTCCTGCATGAGAATAGTTTTGTTGATCCTTCCAACCACTCAGACACCCGCCATGTGTGCAATTTGTAGCTCCTAACAATTTTAGACTATATTTAACTTATAGCCACTTGAATGCTTGTTACTTGATTGTAAATATATGTTGTGTTGTGGCTCGTTTAAAACGAGCGATTCTGCTGTTTTTCTCGGGAGGCCACTCGCTGTGCAGCAGCGCTTTTTTCCTTTTTTTTTTTTTACACAAAGAAGTTGCATCTCCTGCTGCACGTTTTATAGACTTGATATTAGCTCTTGTAAATTATGGCAGACTAAATAACAATTTGAAACATACTTACAATTATAAGCTTGTTAAAACTACAGGAAAGTTTTCAATACTGGGAGCAAAATCTTGCAGCAATATAAAAATTACAAAAATAAATACAAAACAATTGCCTGCGCTAAAGCAAACTGAAAGCAGCATTGCATGCCTGTGCTGCTGCTGCTAACGTCCCTCTGGCTCTCAGAACAAATCATATTCTAGATATAAAGTGAACTTTCCGTGTTCAACTTTCCGTCGCATAAACCTGTTGTTTTTAAGGTCCAGCACCGTGGTACAAGAAGCAAAGTTTTATTCGAGAATGTCTTTATGAAGTGTTGAGTGCAGATTTAACGAAAGCAGAGCAGAGTCTTTGAAGGAGCTGGCAGCACATCACTCACATTATGGAGCTGGCAAAGACTTGAGTGCCTTGCTCCTGGTAGTGATTGGTGATTAACAAATGTTTTGTCCTCGCCATAGATCTGGGTAATGGGAATGAAGACTCTCCCGCTGGTGCTTGGGAGTTAATCACACAACAATGGGGTGCAGAGGAGAGGAAGGAAAGGTAAGGATGAAAAGGAAAAGTAAAGGTAGGGATGAAAAGGGATGGGGTTGGATTCTCAAGACAAGGCCCCAAGTTTAATTGCCTTTGGATAATCTTATTGTCTCTTGGTTTGAGCGGGTGGCTCTCTCTCCATCCAGCATTCTCTTCAGAGGTGGGTCTTAGGAGCCAAATCACTTAGAAAGGCTTTTCAGAGGAACACAGTAAATGTGGAAAGCACAGTTGAGGCATAAAGCAAGTTAAACGGTGGATACAACAATTTGTATTTTTTTTTTTCCAATTTGAAAGTTGAAGTTAAGTTTTACAGAGAATCTGAAGTCACACAAATAAATCCAAATGCTTTTTGACGTTAACGTGGAGGATTTGAATTCTGTTTAGATCAATAAATCAGTGACGCTGCTGATAATTAAGTACTTATTCATCTCTCCAGTATGTGGAAATTATTCATTAAGCAATTTTTTTTTTTTTAAGAAGAACATTTACAGTATAACATGTGTAACCTTTAGCTATGGATGAGTTGGTGCTTTTCTTTTTTTTAGTATTTCATCCTAAATTATCAAATTAGGCCTGATTATCATATTATCTCGGGCCTCAGTCACACAAGCGTAGAGCTCAGTCAGCGACCCCTCTGGCAACCGCTGGTCTTTAGGGAAAAATGTGTATTGGAGGGCATTTTCTGGAGGCTGCTGGGTGACATCAGCAACAAAAAAAAATTAGACAGTACTGCACCAAAATTTTCATTGCAATTGTTTTTTTTTTCACTAGCAGATTGCTAGATTTGTAGTTTACATGTTGTCTGCAAACACATGCTACTGTAAGTACTAGCTGAGCAGTAATGAAACTCTAAAAATCACAATGTGAGATCATTTGCTTCAAAGTTAGTGTTCCACCTTTTGAAAGACGGTGGTTGCAGACTAGTCTCAGACTGAAGCCTCAAGAGAAAAAAAAACAAACAAACCAAAACCTTTTGTTGTCTTTAAAAGGAAATTGTCCATGTGGATTTTAATCTATACCTGGAGTACATAACAAGCAGTAATAACAAAGACATCATCCATATGAGAATAATTTCAAGACTGCAGTGTTGCTCTGTTTTTCCTCGCAGCCCATGTCTCACTTTTTATTCCTTCTGTCAGCTGTGTTTGCAAGGCTCCTTTTGCTTCTCACTTGCTCCTGTGTAACCAATAAGATTTCCACACACCAGAATGGATTGAGGGGTGCATATAAAGAGATAGCAGCCATAAAAACAGTGTACATGCTCACTACAAGTCTGCTGTTTACATGACCATACAACCCTAAAATAATGAGGCAAATGACACAGTGCTTTATTATATGTGACCTCCATTAAATGTACACTAAGACTCTGGTTTGATCACTGATTTTCTCACATCATTCCCATAATTGCTTCAGCATTAAAGTGTGGAATTAAAAAACAGGCAGTGTGAACATCAACATTTTCAGCTTCATTGGTAACATGAACAACTCCTTTTTTAATTTGTTACCAATAAGTTCTGCAGTGTATTGTATTTATTACATCTACTGTAAAATGCTATTATTGTATTATTTGTGGAGTTGTGGCCTTCATGCTGCAGTCTATCCAGCATTTAAAAAAAAAAAATCTGCCTGTTGGTTGATCACAATTATAGCTTCCCATGTGTGCTTTGGTCCAGCACTGAGAAACAACCAGAAAAAAATATAGATTTTTCTTTCTCTGCACATCAAACCTCCAGTGACTGCCAAATCCAATAAGCGATAAGTCAGTCAGTCATTGTGTCCTTTTCAGGACCATTCAGCTCTTGGAAGATGAACTTATCTCGGATGCAAAATATCAAACATATATTTACAT